>RQIL01005420.1:0-12701 GCA_003951145.1 Jimgerdemannia lactiflua
CTAATATCTTCTATAACCTTCTAGCACCTTCCAAATGCTTAGAAATCCTTTCTGGGCACCAGGCCTTAGCTAGAACATTCTAGTTACTTCTATTCCAGTTTTAGCTAGTCCCAGAACTTCATGGAACATTGTGGAACTTTATTTGTCATCTTTGCCAAGAACTTTCCTCTTGGCATTTCCATTGATTTCTTAGATCCTTCTGGATCCTTCTTTCAGATCTTGTATATATATCCTCTCTGTTCTCATAAATAAAGCTCAGAATATTTTCTCCAGGAAATTACAAGATCTTCCAGAACTCTGAGTAACTCTTCAAGCTACTTTGAACTTCTAGAATTAAGTCACTTCCTCACTTAGAAACTAGAACTGTTACACTTAGTAGCAGCAGTTAAGTTTCATCTTGCTTAAACAAGAAACCTCTCAAGAACTAGTTATAATACTATATCCATAGATGCCAATGCCTGGGACAATAACTCCTACAATACCTATATCCTACAGAATGCTCCCTATATTCAATAAGAAGAAGAGGAGGAACAGCCAATCCCTACTCAGTCAGCTGGAACTCTAGAAAGTCTTTTGCACACTACATTGGCTCAAATTTTCCAACTTCAAGAACACCTGAACAAGAAGAAGGGCGAAGCCCCTACATAGTCAATATCTGTATCTGTGCCAATATCTCCAATAACAGTCACCATCAAGTCTCAGAAGCCTGATACCTTTGATGGCCAAAAAGGAGGACTGTCTACCAATGCTTGACTTTTCTAATTGGAGCAGTATAGAGAACTGACTAATTTGGAAGAAGCAGTACTAGTTCAGTTTTGTGCCACACTCCTCCAAGGGAATACTGCAATCTGGTGGCAAAATCATGTTCAGAATATAAGATTCTCTAGCTGAATCAAGGTCTGGGGTGAATTTTCAGATACCATTCAAAACCAATTCAAACCAGTCAACAGTGCTAAGGTTGTGCAAGACTATCCAGCAAATATCAAACAACTCAAGTCTGTACAAGCATACAATGCACAATTCCTGTCTATTCTACTGGAACTACCTCATGTCACCAAAGACAAGAAGGTCAACAAGTATATCTGAGGCCTGAAAGGACAAACCTGAGTTCACATTGAACTTGAAAAACCCAAAGACCTAGACACTGCAATGAAAATTGATAATAGGTTTGATACTATTACCTATGGTAACTGCTTTAAACAGAAGGGACTACTATTCAATAACAACCACAGAAGAGAGGAAATTAAAGTCACAACTATTGGACCTGCCCTTATAGATCTAGATACCATTGACAAGAACAAGAAAAAGAAGCTTATACCTGAGAAAATGGAGTGCCTCAAGAAGGCTGAAGCCTGCTTCTTTTGCTGTCAGTCTGGTCACATTGCTACTAAATGTCCTAAGAAGACTACTGAACCCAAGAGGATCCTGGTCCTGTTGAAAGATACTCAAGGTCAACCAGTTGAATAAAAAGTTGTACTCAACTTCATATGAGTCAACCCCAAGGCCCAGATTCCTCAACCACAGTCAGAAGGAGCCATTGGTTTAGACCTTTAATCTATACAATAAGTCACTATTCCTGCTCATGAAAGAAGGCTCATTCCAACTGGCCTTGCAGTCAAAATACCTAAGGAATATTATGTATGAATTGCACCAAGATCTGGTCTCAGTACCAAGTACTCACTGGACATTAGTGCTGGAGTCATCAACCCTGACTTCTGAGGAGAAATTCAAGTCCTGCTAGTCAATCACAAGGACCAACCATATACCATCAATGAAGGTGACAGAATTGCACAGCTCATTCTAGACAAGTCACTCTGCCTGCCATCAAAGCAGTCACCAAGCTATCATTAACCAAGTGAGATTAAAAAGACTTTGGCAGCACTGATCAAGTTGCCAGCATAGCTGAGAACCAAGCTAACTCAATGCTCATCTTCAAAGGTCTAGTCAAAGGTCAAGAACTAGATATCCTTATAGACAGTGGAGCTATTGAAAACTTCATCAATAAGAACCTCATTGATAAGCTCAAGATTCTCACTAAGTCAGCCAGCAAGAATAGTAGAGTTGTTACTGCTGATTGCACCACTCTACTGATTGACTCAATTGCTGCCAAACTTCTCCTCAAGATTCAGAAGTACTGGAAATGTTTATATTTTGAAGTAGCACCCCTAGGAGATCATGACCTGATCTTAGGCAAGTCATGGCTTATATGATACAACCCATATATTAATTGGACCAAGAATGAAGTTACCCTAATTCAAGATGGAGTCAATATTACAATTAAGCCAGAAAGAGCTCAGATGAAAACTCCAATTGCAACTCTTTTGGCAATCCAGCTCAAGAAGGCCCTAAAGAAAGTTACCTATGCCATTGTTGTACTAATTTAACCCAATAAAGAGGACAAGAAGCTATCAATCAGCAAAAGTGTCAAGCTATTACTAAATAAGTACAAGGATGTCTTTCCAGACAAACTGCCTGATCTACCACCTTCAAGAGCCCATGATCCTGAAATTAAGCTGGTACCAGATGTGGTCATTCCCAAGAAGAAGATGTACCATATATCACCACTTAAAATTGAAGCAGTCAAGAAGAAATCCAATGAACTCATCAAGTGAGGAGCCATTCAGCCAAGCAAGTCACCCTTTGGCTCTCCAGTCCTATTTATCAAGTACCTTACAAATGTGAATAGACTACTACACACTCAACAAGATTACCATCAAGAACTATTACCCACTACTGCTCATCGATCAAATCTTCAATGCTCTCAATAATGTCAAGTACTTCACCAAGATTGATCTTACCTCTGAATATTACCAAATTCACATCAAGCCAGAAGACATATCCAAGACTGCATTCATGATACTATTTGGACTCTATGAATTTCTAGTTATAGTCTTTGGTCTTACAAATACACTAGCAACCTTTCAAGATCTTATGCAAATCATCTTTAAGGATCAACTTTACATCTTTGTACTCATGTACATTGATGACATCCTGATCTTCAGTAGAACTGAAGAAGAACATCTCAAGCACATTGAAAAAGTCCTCAAGATCCTCCACAAATACAAGCTATATACAAAGCTCAAGAAATGTGAATTCTTTATAAGTCTCACTAAACTTAGGTCCTTCCTTGGTCTGGCTGGATACTACTATCAATTTGTCAAGAACTTCTCCAGCATAGTTGAATCCTTGACAAACCTGCTGCAAAAGAAATCCAACTCTGACTACTATATTCTCTATGTCTGGGACACCTTCTGTCAATAAGCTTTTCAAGAACTCAAGAACTGCCTGACCCATGCACCTGTTCTTAGAAACATGGACCTAAACTTGAAGTTCATAGTTACTATCAATGCATCTAACTTTCAATTAATACAGTCATATCTCAAGATGATGGTCAAGAATACAGACCCATTGCCTTCGAGTCAAGGAAACTGTCTCCTGCAGAATAAAAGCTAGCTACTCACAAAAAGGAACTCCTGGCAATCATTTACTCAAGATCTGATAATACTATCTAGAAGGAGTTGAGTTTGACATGATTACAGATCACAGGTCTCTTCAGTATATTAACACCCAACCAACTTTTTCCTTTCAACAAGCCAAGTAGAGTCAGTTACTTCAGACCTTTACTCCAAACATTATCTATAAGTCTGGAAAAATCCTAGTTGTACCAGATACACTCTCAAGAAGGCCTGACCTCACTGCCATTTTACAAGTCATTATGGTATCTGAATTTCTTAACCAGATCAAGACAGCATATAAATAAGACTCTCTGGTTCTGCAAAAGGACACCAAGGAATTCAAGGAAAAGTACATCTTCAAGAACAATCTCATATACTATTAAGACAAGATCTATATTCCTGCCAACCCTGAACTATGATACAAGATCCTTAATGAATATTATGACTTCCCACTAGCTGGTCACCTTGGAACATCAAGAACATTTAACAAGACTATTACTGGCTCAATATGCTCAAAAAAATCAAAGAGTATGTTCAAAGCTATGATCTTTACCAAAGAAACAAGTTAAGCAATCAAATACCTACTGGTCTTCTACAACCCTTGCCAATTCCAACCAAGAAGTTTAAGCAAGATACAATAGACTTCATTGTACAACTTCCATTAACCAAATCAAGCTATGATGTTATTGTTGTATTTGTGGACCATATTACTAAGATCACAATTACTGAGCCAACCATAACTAATGCCACTGCCCCTGAAATCATAAGAATCTTCTTCAAGTCTGTTTTTTTGCTAATATGGACTTCTCCAAGTAATCATCAGTGACTGCAACCCCAAATTCACAAGTCACTTCTAGCAAGTGCTCTTCAAGACTCTTGGAACTCAAATTGCTATATCCACTACCTTCTACCCTCAAACCAATGCACAAACTGAGCAAATGAATAGAATACTCGAAAAAATGCTCAGAAACTATATATCTTATGAGTGAGATGATTGAGACCACTACCTGATCTATGCTGAGTTTGCTTACAACAATGCTATTTAATCATCTACTGGTCTTTTTTCTTTCCAGTTACTATACAGTCAAATATCTGAGACCTCTACAAGCCTAGTCTCATTCTAGCAATCCAGTTACACACAAGTCACCACCACCCAGAACCTTATTGACAAAATAGATTCCCTTTCCAAGATTGCTACTATGAATCTGTAAAAGGCTCAGCAATATAAAGCTAAGTATACAGATAAGAAATGATGTGATGTCACCTATACTATTAGAGATATAGTTCTACTCAAAGCCAATAACATTGAGGCTCAAGCTCAAGTCAACTGCCAGTCAGCCAAATTCCAACCTAAGTACTTTGAATCCTTTGAGATCACTGAATAAGTCTCTACCTACTCTTACTATCTCAGTCTACTAACAACTATACATATACATCTAGTATTCTATATGTCACAACTCAAGACTTGGAACCAGTCACCCCCTTACCCTGGCTGAATTCTGATGCTCTCAGCACCAGTCATGTTTGAAGACTACATCAAGTATGAAGTTGAGAAAATCTTAGAAAAATGAGTCCAATACCATTATATAGAATACCTTAACAAGTGGATAGACTACTCTGAATATAACACTATCTGGGAACCCACCACCAATCTCAAGAACTCCCAAGACCTCATTCAAGAGTTCAAGCAAAAAGAAACTCATTGACTGCCCATGAGGTTCTTTTCTTAGATAGTAGATGACATATTGTACTGATCAGATATATTATACATCAGGGCACTCTAAGGGATACAGCATCAGCAACAAGATTTGCAGAAGAACTCTGCAAAGCCTGCAATCAATGAGGCTCAAACCAGTTCTCATCTGATCATAATAATACTTTGGCCCTCAACTTATACAAGGATGGCTGGTCCTTACCAATGAGCTAATATATTTTATTTGTATTTCCTTTTGGTTTTATTTTCTTGTATTACCTTCTGAATTCAATGAGAATATTGATTCTTAAGGAGGGGGAGATGTAATATTTCAGCATAGTTTACTCTTTTTCTTTGTCTTTTCTAGTAACTTCTGTAATATTCTAGTATCTTTTAAATACTTAGAAATCCTTTCTTGGTACCAAGCCTTTGTTAGAACATTCTAGTCACTTCTGTTCCAGTTTCAGCTAGTCTCAGAACTTCATGGAACATTGCAGAACTTTATTTGTCATCTTTGCCAAGAACTTTCCTCTTGGCATTTCCATTGATTTCTTAGATCCTTTCAGATCCTTCTTCCTCTCTGTTCTCATGAATAAAGCTTAGAATATTTTCTCCCAGAAACCACAAGATCTTCCAGAACTCTGAGTAACTCTTTGAGCTACTTTGAACTTCTAGAATTAAGTTACTTTCTCACTTAGAAACTAGAACCATTATACCAGCCCCCAGGTAAAAGTCCATTACCAGCACCTTCTCCAGCAGCAGTCTATACTACTGCCACATCCCTATATCCTACTGCCCAGCCTTAATATGGCCCTCCCACCTAATGCTAATTCTATGTACCCCTTCAGTCACTCCCCACCAGAACCCCTTATATTGGAGACACTTACTTCCCCCCCCCTCCACCATTACCAGTAGGTCTCCAGATGACCCCTGGGGGGCATACCTTGCCTCCCACACCTTCTGCAGTAGTGGGACCCAGCCACCTCCTTTCAGCACTGCTGTTCTGTTCAACCACCAAGCATGAAGACAGTGTAGTCATTTAGGGTAGTCAATCAGCTCCAGACCACCCCTCTCCACCAGCATCACCAAAATCTTCCACTTAATCTAACTTCTATGGTCTATTCAAATCCACTCTCTCACTAGCTTTAATAGCTTTTTGACCACCCATGCTGGAAAGTCCAAGTGATATATGCCAAGTCCTATAGCTTTGACATTTAATAAATGTTCAATATAGTTACTCTACCAGCCAGAGAAATATGCTGCCCTCTCCAGCTCCTCAGTACATCTCCCCATGCCTCCAACTTGGTCTTCCACCAAGTCTTAGGTAGTACTGAACCATACACTGAGAAAAATATCCCCAAATACCATACTACCTATCCAGGGGGAATAATAGTACCAATAATATTCCCTCCAACCAATCTATTCTTCAGGATCATCATTTCACACTTGTGCCAGTTCAGCTTCTGTCCAGAGCACTATTCATACCAAACCTATGGTCTTCTTGAGCTCCCCCACATCCTCAGTGGTGCCCAGACCCACTACTATATCATCTGCAAAGGCCCACACTTTTCAATTTACTCCCAGCACAGTCAGCCCTTCAATTCTCCACCTAATTCTGTCCAACAGTGGCTCCAATGACAGTGCATATAGGATGGTTGACAGGGGATCCCCCTACAGTACCCCTTGCCTGAGCAGGAAGGCGATACTTCTGTATCCATTCACTATAATTGCTATCTGACTTCTCTCCAGAAGACAGATGATAGAGCTCCCTAAATCTCCAGGAATTCCAATCCTCTCCAATATCTTTCCCAACTAGACTCACTGCACCCTGTCAGAGGCTTTCTCCTGATCTAAGAAAACCAGCCAGTCATCCATCCCAGTAGCCTTAATTTCTTCTATAATACCATGCACTCAAGCTATGCCATCTCTGATCAACTACCCACCAACAAATCCCATCTACTCCTCCCCCTGGACTTGTTGTACCACCATCTGTAGTCTTGCTACCAGCACCTTCATGACCAGCTTCCTGTCTATATCCAGAAGCATAATTGGCCTCCAGTTCTTCCAGTCCTCTCTTTGCCCCTTATTCTTATAGAGTAGTGCCACCAACTCCATCTTCTGACCATACAGCTAAGTTCTGGACTCAGCCACTTAATCACACATATCTCTCATCTTATGGAGCACTCTCTCTACCCTCACTATCCTCTTCCAGAAGTCCCAGGGTAGTCCATTCTCACCAAGGGCTGTCCCCGACTTTGTAGCTACCAGGATATGCAGAATCTCACTGGTCATGCCAGTTCCTCCAGCCCTTCTATCTCTGGAGAGTACTAATTCTTCAAATACTCCACAATGGTCTCACTGCCCTCACCTCCCTCTCCCTCACTCCATAATTTCCCACACTGATCCTTTAGCTTCCTAAGGATTCCCTGGAATCTAGTTAGTAAGAGGCCTTCTCCTTCAATAATTTCTTCCCACTACTGCCTCACCCTCCTTGCTCTCAGCAGTCTAAAAAGATACTTAGTAGGCCTCTCTCCTTCTTTCAGCCCCTGCCACCTAAGCCTTGCCACTATTTCTTGAACACAAACCTCCTCTGCCATCCTCCACACTCTCTTTAGTTTCTCAATCTCCATCCTCACCCTTGCTACCTGCCAGTCCTCCTCCTTCTCCCCCACTAGACCCTTTATATCCAACCACTGCAACAGTAGTTGCTCTATATGGTGGAAAGCCCACAGCCCCTTCTTTTACAAGCCTATGCTTCTGCCTCCCAGCTTTCTCCCAGTACATTTTCACTACCTTATTTAGCTTTATCCACTAGACCCTACTGTAGCCCCCTTCTCCTGCCATCTAGTGATACTAGCCCCCACCTCCCCCTCCCATCTCTCCCACAAAGCCCCATCCTCCAATAGAGTACAGTTAAGCTGCCAATATCTAGGCCCATCCCCACTTTCCCCAAAGATCCCCTTCTCCAGCACCCCCCAATGGTCTGACCAGAGGCACCAGACTACTCCAAGTTCTTGCCAAACATCTTCTTCCCAGCAGTTCACTAAGAGTATCCAATCAATCCTTGTTCCAAGTCCATCAATCCAATGTATAAAGACCTTAGCCACTCCACACTTGACCCTCCCCACATCTTCCAGAGTACTCAGTCTCTCAATCTCCTCTCACCTGTCCAACCCACCACTATGGCCAACTACTCCTGCTCCCTCATCAGACCAATCCAGAGAGGCATTCTGCACTATGTTGAAGTCACTACCCAGGATATCCACCCCAGCCTCCATCAGTGTCCCATCCTCCAGCAGCCCTTCCAGCTATCCCACCCTCTCACCACAGACTACTGGATAATAACAAGAGCCAACCACTATTACATTCCCCACAGGAGGCATTCTCCCGACCCCCCAATGACAACCAACTCTGCAAATCAGGATCTCAACCTTTCTATGCTATTCAGCTACCCCTCTCCATTTCTTTGTCCAATTCAGCTTGTTTACCTCCTCCTCACACCTCACATCCTGCAGTAGAAAAAGGTCAGCCTCCATTCCCCATAGCTATTCAAAAATATTCTGACATCACACTGCACCCATAACCTATTGACATTTAATGATAAAATGTTAGTTATACTATTCATAGAGAATATAGTTGAAAGGTAGTATATCTTTCCCAGCTTATTCAGATTTCCAGCTTAATGTCCATCCTAGACAAGTCCAAGAGGCATTTAGCTTCCATCTCTTCTTTCTCAGTCTTCTTCTTTTTCAGCACAGCCAGGACCTTCTGATCGGCCTCATCATCTTTCCCCTCTACTTCTTCCCTATAATCCTTACACCATTCTTTGCCACCCAGCAATCTTCAACAGCCCACTCTGCTGCCTCCCTCAACTTGGCTTCCCTTCTAGCATCCATACCCCTTCTCCTCCAGCATAATTGCCAGCACTTCTAATAGCAGCCTGTCTACTACACCCTCCCCAGCCAGAATTTTCTGCCATTTCTCCTCTTCCAAGATGTGGAAATCTACCTCTGCAAGTTTGTCTGCCACCAGATCATTGAAAGTTATCAGCATCCACCCCACCCTCCTGATATCACCAATACCCAGAGTCATGGGCCTCCTTCCCTCTACAAGTCCACTTGTTCCCTTAGCACCCCCACCATACTTTTACCTAATAGCTCCTCAGCCACCCCAACTACTACCCCTCCACACTTGGTATCCAGAACTCCAAATCTCACACTCTGGGCCCCCCTCATCACAACATCCTCTCTCTTAGCCCTTGGCATCAGTCTACTATCCAAGCCTCTACTTTTCTAGCCTGGCCTCTCTCTTTCTCATCCAAATCAATGTAGAACCCAGGCTCACCCTCTCCAATGATCTTTTTGTACTGTGGGGTATGCTGTGAAGTCTCCAGGCCTTCTGTGAATCCAGGCAGCAGCACCATCTCCACACCTAGCTTCTCTTTATAACTTTTCAATAATTCCTTCTGTAAGTATCTCCCCTGCTCCCTCTCTCATATCTTCTTATCCATCTGTACCTTTCTTTCATTTATCTTCTTCACCACTATTGCATCCTCAAAGGCCTCCCAAGTCTTTGCTCTCAGTTTCACAGCCCCTCCTAACTCCCATAGTACTGTCAACAGATCCTCTTCCTCTTCTTCTATTTTCTTTACTCTCAACACCTTATACTCAACTGGGTCCCACTTTAATACTTTCAGCCAATCACTTACCTTCTCAGTCATCTCTCTCCCAGCCACTCTCACTCATCTCTACATCTTCCATTCTGAATATCATCCTCTTCTATATCTAAAAACCAATATCAACTATATCTCTGAACTCTCTCATCACCACTCCAATATATCTCCTTGTCCCCTCCACTGATACTGTAGAGATCCCCTTGACCACCAGGTGTACTACTCTGGGGTCCCAGTACAAATACCTTGACATTGATATCAAGACTTCACCCACTATAACTCCTTTTGACAGAGTATCCACTAGGTGTTTCTCCTCTATAAATCCAACTTCAACTCCTTCCAGCTCCTTCAGAAACTTCACTAATGTCACATCAGCTAGCTGCTTACTCAATAGCCCAAGACCATCTTTGCCATCACTGCCAGGCTCTAGATGCTCACTATGACTGCAAATTTGGAGATCAACTTTTTGAGTAATGGGGCCACCACTAAGTCCATCACACTATCTAACAGATTGCCCCTGTACACTATTCCTGATTCTCCCTGGCTCTCCTTACTATTATCAGCAGCCATATCTGGATTTTTTTCCAGATTGACCATTATACCACCATTAGTAGTTCCAGCCCCTATACTAGTTATATCTCCAGCCCCCTCCTTTTCTCTTCAGGCAGCATCTCTCCAGCATTCCCTGTCTTTATTTTCTTCTACCCTACTATCTTCCATCCCTCAGCACCATCTCTCTCTCTACTATTCTTGACTATTACTATGAAGCTCATCACTTCTCCACTTTTTACCTTCTTGCTTGACCCCTGTCCCCCCTCTGTACCTCATCTTATCAATGGTCCAAAGAACTCTGATCACATACTGATCCCTTCCTTACCATACTGCTAGTTGAATTCTGGACCACCTCCTATATCAGTATGCTTACCAGAACCTTGCTTTATTACCATCACCTTAAGAGTTTCTCTAATAAATAATATAAAAGTATATCAAAAGCATGTGGAAATCTAGTGTAATGTGAATATTATTAGAAAAAGACAGTAATTTGGACTCTTTACCTTATTGCAGTATTGTTTTTCTCAACTTAGTTTCTTTTTTTTTACATACAAACCTTGCTTTATACCAAATTATTAGTTTTTATCTTTTACATAGTATTTTTACAAACCAGTATAATACAGATATACCAATATATCTTGAATAAATATCTTAAGTTATAACCCTAACCCTATTATAATATATAACTATATCTAATATAACTTTTACAAATACTTTGATTACTTTTTCTCTGCTATCATACCAGTTACAAGGTCTGGCAGGCAACCAGCCAAGTCTTCTTTCTCCAACTTTCAACCCCTCTACCTCAGTGTAGTTTGTTATATCTGTTGTAGAGCAGTGAGAGTGTAACGAAATTACACTCAGACACCACATTGATGACATCACCAAGTGATGACATCATCGGATTTGTGTCACCACTATGGTTACACGCTCAAAAGACCACTAACATTAATGAGATCATAATGATTTGGCACTAATTTCAGCCCACAACATCACCTATGCCATAGTAGTCACACTAGTCTCTACACTAGTTTAGTTGATGACCTCACTGACATTGCCATGGTTTCGGCCTAAAAATAGGTCGATGATGTCAATGACATCACAAACTAATTTAGTCTATGACCTCATTGATATTATAAGCAAAAATAGTCTATGACATCAATGATATTATATACTATAACTAATTGAAAATAGCTACTGATATCACTACTCCACCGACATCATGCACTAAAATAATCTATGATCCCAAGCGACATCATAGTCTAAAAATAGACTATGACATCAATGACATCATGCACTAAAATAGTTTACTTTGTAAACAAATATAAGGACGGCAATTGGCTCCAGAAAAGATCAATCTGCAGCCAAGCGAACACAAAGACACACAATCCCCCAAAACAATACTAAGACAAAAACCACAATGCCCCTGCCTTCTGAACGTATCTATGATGCTCTTTGGGAGTCAGTCTTTTACCACCAGCACCAGTATCACTGGGAGCACCTTGAGCTAGACACCTGTGACCCTGAGCAGTTCCGAGCAGCTGCTGATGAGATTGTTGTAAGAATGCAACAAATTCTCAAGTACTTCCAAATACTAAGGAACTACCAGGCTGGTAGACTCCTAGTAATAAGTGGCATGACTCAATCAGAGGTCCTGGATGAATACAATATCTCTACATTTAGATAGCGTGTTTTAGTCCACACCTACCAACTTCTCCGAAAAATGCCCTTTGCTATAAGTGGCATAAGAGGAATTACTCCTGCAGAAATTGGTTCTCTTGACGACCAATTGACAAGTCAAATTGAGTTAGATCTCATAAATGACTTTAACCTGCAAGAGCCTTATGATGATGATGTGTGGCTATATGAGAATGATACTTTCAATAGACTGATTAGTCTATTCCAAGGACCCATTTCTCAGGTCCAGATACCTATCAATGCCTGGCCACAGGGTTTTCCTGTACCAGCCAATGTGAGACTAGTCTCACCTGTATCTACATCATCATCTGAGACCATTAGGTCTGAGTTAGACTCAGAAGAGTCTTACATGACATCATTGGAATCCGAGACTCTGAAAGAGGTCTTAACCCCTTTTACAGAAGTCTACCACTACTTCATAATGTAATACATTACATCATAAATCTTAGTCGAAATCCAGAACACTTTACTATAAATAGTTAAGAAAATGACATCAGAAATTATATCATAAATAGCATCATTATGATATCAGAATTACATAGCAATGATGTAACTATTACATCATCTTTCTGCAACTCTATTGTTCAGAATACTTTAACCAATAGTTTAGTATCTTAAATAGTTTGTGAAA
>RQIL01005431.1:0-12699 GCA_003951145.1 Jimgerdemannia lactiflua
TTCAGAAATTATATTCAGATATATTATATATAAGTTTTGGGTTATGTTTGTATAATATAATACCCAATATAATGTAGTGGACACTAAACTTAGCAAGTACATCAGATTTCTTTATCTTGAATTCTTGTTTTCTTGACTCCTAGAGTCAGTAGTTCTGTGAGACCAAATGTGTCAAAGAGGTAATCCCGAAAGTCCCTTTATCGGTATACTTATTCTTTATGCTAACACTTTCGATCTGAGGTTTATTCACTCTAAGATACTGGGTTATTTATATAAGTTTACTAGCTAAGAGGTGGCTAAGTTATGACTTCATTTCTTATAAGTCAGTCTCTATATCTGCTAAGATCTCTACATCTGCTAAGATCTCTACATCTGCTAAGATCTCTACAGTTGCTAAAGTTTCTATGGTTGTAGAATGACTGCTATACTATATTGGAAATTGGGTTTGTGTGCCACAATCAAATGTCTATTCTCCTGGTTCATATTACTATTTTGAGTCAACTGTCACAACTTCCTCCTGAATAGATGATTCATCTCTGAAACATCCTATTCACTCAAATTCCCAAGCCTCAACTATCTGAATCTCCTTATACTATGCAATCTGCATCATCATATTCTCCCAATGTTGTCTTCTAAACTGGCTGAAATCTTCTGGTACTACTCCTCGGAACTAGGCTAGAGCTGGTTCATCATCCTTGAATAGATGGTATATTCTGATGGCAATGAGGATTTGAGTATGAGAGAGCTGACACTCACGAATCCAATCTTCTCCATCCATGGCTGGTTTTGAATTCAACAGTTGTTCCAACTTGAAATATTCCTGAAACTCAGTTCAGTTTTGATAGGCCTTGAAGTGTGAGATCCAAGACAAGTGTGTATTTACCATGCTTTGGATACTATCGAAGGATTCATCCATTGTAGGTGGTTCAGTAGAGCACCACTGTCTTTCTATAGCTCTTTGAGCAGCACTAGTGATCTTGAGGGCTGTGGCTGTACTTTATTGATTTGCCATGGTATCTCTTGAGTCGGTTTCAGTGAATAGTGGTGGGGATTATTGTGCCTGAGGGCTTTCATAGTTGGAAAGTGGTCCCTTTTATATTCTGCACCAGATAAGGTCCTTTCCACTTGGGCTCTAGTTTTTGTGACCAAGAAGCTTCCACCATATTCTGATATACCAGGACTTCATCTCCTATCTTGATATATTGAATCTTGTACTTTTTGTAAAAAATCTCATAGAACTGGTTGATGAATTCTGTTTCTCTATCAGTGGTGACTTGCTTTGGGGTTTTGAATCAGCAGATAATTTCCCTGTGAAGGAAATCAGCAATTGACTGTACATTGGCTTCCTTGAGGGGTCCAGCCTCTATCCATTTTGTGAATAGGTCCACAATCACAATAACATATCGGTTGTCTGTCAATATCAAGGGTAGAGGACTAATGACATCCATTGCAATGTGGGCAAACAGTATTGGTTCTATGTCTGCTGATCCAGGGGCTTGATTCTGTTGGTCTTGTTTCTGTTTCTGGTATTTGTCACAGGTCCTGACAAATTGTCTGATGTCTTCTTTCATTCCTGGCCACCACATGGTCCTTTTTGCTTTATCATATGTGTTGGTTCCTCCTAAGTGGCCTTGCTCATATACTTTCTTCATTGCCTGATTCTTCCAATGCTCGGGGATGACTAATTGTTGTCCTTTCTTGAGTATTTCTCCATCTGTTTCGAATTGTTTCCATGTCCGATTAATAATTGTTTTTGTCCATTCTTCCAGATGTGCGGGCATCTTTCGCTGTCTCAAGTAGCTGATGATTCCATAGTACAGCTCCTTATTCATGATGATTGTATGGAGGTTGGGTCCTTCGGGGCATCCATGAGAGGGTGTCAGCATTGACATTTGTTCTTCCAGGGCAGTGGGTAATTGTGGCATCATAGGCTTATAGCTTCATGATCCATCAGGCATAGATTTCTTTTGGCTCGCTGGTAGTAAGCAACCAGGTGAGTGCTGAATGGTCTGTCTGACTCCTGGCCAAGTAGTAGTGGAACTTTTCTATGGCCCAAATGACTGCGAGACATTCCAGCTTGTATGACTCATAGGATTGCTCAGCTCCACAAGTTCCTTTGCTGAGGTAGGCCACCACATATTTAGCATCTTTCTTCTTCTAGGCAAGAACAGCTCCAAGTCCCATTGCACTGGCATCTGTCTAGGATGAATTCTTGAGTCCAGTTGGGCCTTCTCAAGATTGGGGCCTGGGTCAACCTGGTCTTGAGTTCATTGAAGGCTAGTTGCTGCTATTGTGTCCACTGGAATCTGACCTCTTTTCTGAATAGGTCATAAATGGGACTGGCAATGTGGGAGAATCTCCAGATGAATCTTCTGTAGTAGGAGGCAAGACCCATGAAGACCCAAGCTTCAGTGATGCTGGTGGATACTGGGTATGCTGCCACTGCCTTGATCTTTGCTGGGTCAGTGTGTGTTCCTTCATAATTGATGATATGTTCAAGGTATGCAATTTCTTCTTCTTCAAATTTGCATTTCTTGGGCTTAATGTAGAGGCCATGCTCACAGAGCCTTCTGAGGATTTCCTTGATGTATTCCAAGTATTCCTTGGCTGTCTGACTGAAGATGATTATATCATCCATATATACTATCATCCATTTTTCCATAACATTTCTGAAGATGCTATTCATCATTCACTGGAAACTTGCTGGTGCATTGCACATTCTGAAGGACATGTGGAGGTAGATATAAGCTCCATCAGGAGTAATAAAGACTGACCTTTTACTGGCTTCAGATATAAGACCAATTTGATAAAATCCAGAGAATAGATCCAGAGTGGTATAGAATTGTGCTTCATTTCCCAGCATGATGAGAATGTCGCCAATGTTGGGCAATGGTTGTCTGTCTTTTTCTGTGACTTCCTTGAGTTTTCGGTAGTCTGTGCAGAGCCTTGGTGCAAATTCTCCTGGTCAGCTTCCTTTCTTTGGTACTAGAACAATAGGTGATGACCAGGGGCTGCTAGCTTCTTTAATGATACTGGATTCCTCCATCTCCTTGATTTTCATCTTGAGCCATTCCCTATAAGCTGGTGGGATGGAGCAGGCCTTCTGATAGATTGGCTTTGCATCTCCTATATTGACATCATGATGAAATAAGAGCTCCTTGGTCTTGATGTCCTTGAAGTCTGTTGCTAGTACATCTTCGAATGCATGCAAGAGGTCTGCTAATTCTTTTCTGAGTGAGAATCTTCTTCTGATTATATAGGTGTGTTTGTCTTGGCTCTTCTCCTTCTTGTGCTCTAGTTCAGTAATCTTGGTTGCTGTGAAGACTCTTTTTCCCATAGAGTCAAATCTAGCTCTTCCTCACTCTGTTTGTCTGATGTTGGAGACTTCTTTGATTCTTAGATTAAAGACAGGTAGGGTGAGCATTTGTGCCAGCCGATCCTTCTTCCTTACTTCAAATGGAATTGTTGGGTTGTGATTCCTTGCGAGAAGGAGGATTTCTCCTATGTAGTCTGAGTCAATGACTCCTTCTTCTATAGATATTTCGCTTTTTGCCAAGCTGCTTCTTATCTTAAGGATTCCAATGTGGTTTGGCGGGATGGTTACTTTGATTCCTATTCCGAGGATGGTAGTAGTCTGTGGTTCAAGGATTGTATGGGTGGTGGTAGATAGATCCATTTCAGCTGCATTTTTTGATTTGTACTGAGGCATGACTGTGTTAGGGTGGATTCTTCATATTTTGACTGCGATATCTTCCTCCTCATCTTCACTATCATCCAATAGTTCTGGTGGTCTATCTTCAGGTTCCTCCTGATTCTTTTTTGGCCTGTTGGTAATCTTCTTTACCTTGATAATGTAGGAATAGCAGCGATCCAAGTGTTAGGCACAGTACATTCCTTCACCATGGGGGCACCTTCCTTGTGGGGCATATCCATCTGCAATTTTTATATACCATTCTTCATCTGACAGCTGCTTGTCTTTCCCTTTCCTTGTAGTGACTATATAGGCCTCTTCCTCTTATTCTTCCTCCATCTTGGGGCAGACTTCTTTGTGAACATTGATGGGAACTCTGATCTTCCTGCCTTGATAGACAATCTGCATCTTCTGAGCACTGAGATCAATCATTGCCTTGGCTTTATGAAGCCATTGATTGCTGATGAGGATATCATAGTTGGTTGCATTGGTGATGATAACATCTACTAGAATGGTGGCTTCTCCAAACTTGATTGGGACATCCCGGATCTTTCTCAAGGGTGTTGCTCATGTTTCATCAGCTGTGACGAATACCAATTTGGTGGCTTCTTCAATTTCCCAACCCAAACGGTCTACTGCCTTCTTAGTAATGAGACATTCTCTAGCTCCAGTATTAATGATGGCTTCAAAGACTTGGTCTTCGATCTGGCAAGTGGCATAAGCTGATGTTTTCTGATTGTCTTCACTCTCTTCATCTGAGTCTTCTTGTGCATTGTTGGCTTCAATTATTCTCCAGCCTTGGTCTTTGCCAATACCCAAGATTCCTGTTCTCATTTGTTGTCTGAAAGTCGGAATTTCTGCAAGTTGACCAAAGGTTGCATTGACTTTTTGGTTTTTGAGATTCTTAAAGATATCGTACTTGAAGGTCTTGGTCTTGTGCAACTTCTGCTCCTTCTTTCCCTCACTTGATGGTGTGGTGTTCCAGATGATATCTTCTACTGTCTGTTCCAGCTTGGTATCCTGTTCTAGCTCCATGTCCTGGTCAGCCTCGCTTGGCTGCATCTCTTTTTCGATGGCTGCTTCTGACCTTTTCATTTGTGCTTGAGTCTTCTTTGGAGGCCTCCCCACTGGTTCTTGTAAGGAGTAGCTCAGTTGTTTTTCTTGCTTGAGATGGCAGGATAAGCTTCCCATTCTTTCTGCTCTTTCTCTGATTCTCTGATTTCCTCAAAGGTGATAGTGTTTGCCTGTTCTTGATTCCTAGCTGCATTGCTTGACTGAGCCTTATGCTTGTTCTCTGCCATGTATTCTAAGGCATAATGGCCTTTTTCTTTGTAGTTGTAGCACATTATAGATCATCTTTCATTTGTGGCAGCAAACTTCTGCACTGGTTGTCTTTTGAACTCTTTAACTATATCACTGAGATGTGCAGTCATTTCTGCAAACTGTTTGGCCAGTTTCTTCATTGGATCAGCCTTCCTTGGTTCTTGTTGTAGTGGTTGTTGTTGTTGAGTATTCCAGTTGACTATGGCAGTTGGGACTATGTGGGTATTCCTTAGTTCCATTTTTACTCCAGTTATTCTTTCCATCATGTATCCTTGTGGGTGTCTGGCAGTCCAGTATCTTTGAGCATAGGCAACTTTCTGTATTAAGTCTAGTGCCATTGGGGTGGATCGGATGGCTAGGGCAATTTCTTGGTAGATACCTTTCATAAAGGTATTTTCAGCCACCTGGTCTTGAACTGCATCAGGATAGTCAGCAAGGACTATTTGATGCCAGATCCTTGTATAGAATATGTTTGGGTCTTCAGACATTCCCTGACAAATAGTGTTCAATTGATCCTTGAGGGCTCATTTAATTTCATCAGTGTAGTAGGCATTTCGGAGCCAAGTTTTCATGGCTAACAGTGTTGCTGGGGCATTGGCTCCTATGTGGTTGACTGCAGTGAAGGCAGTTCTTGCTGGGTCTCGAAGACTTACAGGGAGTAGGGCTACTTGTTGTACTGGTATTAAGGTCCTAACAGCAGCGTACTGCTCGAAATTATCAATAAAGGTGATGATTGATTCATCGAAGGTATATCCATGGAATATGGGTGGTCTCATATCCATTCTTTCTGGTTGTATTGTGTGGGTTCTTGTGGTAGTTGTTCATTGTTCAGCTTGAAAGTGAGGGATTCATCTTGAATCACTAGCCAATGGGCACCAAGTTGTAATGTAGCAGATGCTAAACTTAGCAAGTACATCAGATTTCTTTATCTTGAATTCTTGTCTTCTTGACTCCCAGAGTCAGTAGTTCTGTGAGGCCAAATGTGTCAAAGAGGTAATCCCGAAAGTCCCTTTATCAGTATACTTGTTCTTTATGCTAACACTTTTGATCTGAGGTTTATTCACTCTAAGATACTGGGTTATTTATACAGTTTTGCTAACTACAAGGTGGTTGAGTTATATGGCCAAGCTGTGAGTCATTTCACCACTTGGCGAAATAATCTTGCCATTTGGCAGAATGCTATACTATATTGGGTCTTCGATTTCATCACTTGGCAGAATAATCTCACCATTTGGCAGAATTGGGGACTGCTAACTATAAGACTATACTAATTTGGGACTGGTTGTGATCAAATATCTATCCCTTATTCCTTCTTCCATATTTGGTTCTACCATCACAACTTCCTCCTAAATAGATGGTTTCATCTCTGAAACATCTATTCAAACTCCCAGGCTTCAATGGTCTGAATGGTCTTGTACTGGACAATTTGTTGCATCACTGTTTGCCAATGGTATCACTTGACTCAGTCGAAGTCTGAGGGGGCTATCCCTCTCAGGTGGGCTAATGCTGACTCGTCATCTCAAAATAACTTATGGATTCTCTTGGTGATAGTGACTTGAGCAAGAGAGAGCTGGCACTCAGCAATCCAATCATCTTTGGTCATGTTCTAGTTCTGGTTGAGTATCTGTCCAAGTTTGAAGTACTTTTAGAATTCTGTGCAATGCTGATAGGCCTTGAAGTGTGAGATTCGAGCAAGATATGTCTGCACAATGCTTCTAACACTGTCAAACGATTCTTCTATAGTTGGGGGCTCTGTGGTATGCCATTGTCTCTTGATGGCTCTTTGGGCAGCACTAGTGATCTTGAGTACTGTTGCAGTGCTTCGGTTATTGGCCATGATACTTCTTGAGTCAGTTTCGATAGATAGTAGTGGGGATTATTGTGTCTGTGAGTTTCCATAGTCGAAAGGTAGTCCCTTTTATATCTTGCACTAGATAAGGTCCTTCCCACTTAGGCTCCAGTTTTCGTGACCAAGAAGCTTCTACTATATTTCGGTATACTAGGACTTCGTCTCCTATCTTGATAATCTCCAGGGGCTTGTAAGTCTTTTCCGCATTGTTCTGCTGTAGTGCCTGCGCCTTGATGATGTAATCCTCTGCTTTTTTTCCTAATTTGATGCAATCTCCATATCTCCATATCCACATGTCTCCAAATTGTATCATTACTTACTGACAAATTTTCACTAGAACTTTCTTCGCCGAATAGTATTTCCTGAGGTATGAAGTGGGTACTTTGTGATCGTATATCTCACAGAGTGGATAATGCTATTGGAAGATAGTGGTCCCAGTTTTCATATTCATCACAGATTTTAGCAATGATATTCTTGAGGGTCTTATTAGTTCATTCCGCCTGTCCATTTCCTTGCAGATGATAGGCTGTGGTCTTGATGTGTTGGATCTTGTATTTTTTGTAAAGAATCTCGTTGAACTGGTTGACGAATTCTGTTCCTCTATCAGTGGTAACTTGCTTTGGAGTCTTGAATTGGCAGATGATTTCTCTGTGAAGGAAATCAGTAATTGACTGTGCATTGGCTTCCTTGAGGGGTCCAGCTTCTACCTATTTCGTAAAAAGGTCTACAATCACAATGATATATCGGTTGCCTGTCAATGTCAGAGGTAGTGGACCGATTATATCCATTGATGTGGGCAAATGGTATTGGCTCAATATCTGCTAATCCAGGGGCTTGATTCCATTGGTCTTGTTTCTGCTTCTGGCATTTGTCACAGGTCCTGATAAATTGCCTGATATCTTCTTCCATTCCTGGCCACCACATGGTTCTTTTTGCTTTGTCATATGTGTTGGTTCCTTCTACATGGCTTTGCTCATATACTTCCTTCATCACTTGATTCTTCTGGTGCTCGGGAATGACTAATTGCTGTCCTTTCTTGAGTGTTTCTCCATCAGTTTTGAATTGTTTCCATGTCTGATTAATAATTGTTTTTGTCCATTCTTCTAGATGCAGGGGCATCTTTCGCTGCCCCAAGTAGCTGATGATTCTGTAGTACAGCTCCTTATTCATGATGATTGTATGGGGGTTGGGTCCTTCGGGGCATCTGTGAGAGGGCATCAGCATTGGCATTCATTCTTCCAGGGCAGTGGGTGATTGTGGTATCATAGGCTTGCAGCTTCATGATCCATCAAGCATAGATTCCTTTTGGCTCACTGGTGGTGAGCAACCAGATAAGTGCCGAGTGGTCTGTCTGGATGGTGAAGTGTCTTCCAGCCAAGTTGTAGTGGAACTTCTCTACGGCCCAGATAACTGCAAGACATTCTAGCTTGTATGACTCATAGGACTGCTCAGCTCCGCAAGTACCTCTGCTGAGATAGGCTACCACATATTCGGCACCATTCTTCTTCTGGGCAAGGACAGCTCCAAGTCCCATTGGACTGGCATCCATCTGCAGGATGAACTCTTGAGTCCAGTCCGGTCTTCTCAAGATTGGGGCTTGTGTTAATCTGGTCTTAAGTTCATTGAAGGCCAGTTGTTGCTGTTGTGTCCACTGGAATTTGACCTCCTTTCTGAACAGGTCATAAATGGGACTGGCGATGTGAGGGAATCTTCGAATGAATCTTCTGTAGTAAGATACAAGACCCATAAAGGCCTGAGCTTCAGTAATGCTGGTGGGCACTGGGTATGCTGCCACTGCCTTGATCTTTGCTGGGTCGGTTTGTGTTCCTTCATGATTGATAATGTGTCCGAGGTATGCAATTTCTTCTCCAAATTTGCATTTCTTGGGCTTGATGTAGAGGCCATGCTTGTGGAGCCTTCTGAGGATTTCCTTGATGTGTTCCAAGTGTTTCTTGGCTGTCTGACTGAAGATGATCACATCGTCCACATACACCATCATTCATTTTTCCATGATATCTCTGAAGATGCTATTCATCATTTGCTGAAAACTTGCTAGTGCTTTGCACATTCCAAAGGGCATGCGGAGATAGACATAAGTTCTATCAGGGGTGATAAAGGCTGATCTTTTGCTGGCTTCAGATGTAAGGCCAATTTGATAAAATCCTGAGAATAGATCCAGAGTGGTGTAGAATCATGCTTTGTTTCCCAGCATGATGAGGATGTCGCCGATATTGGGCAATGGTTGTCTGTCTTTTTCTGTGACTTCATTGAGTCTTCGGTAGTCTGTGCAGAGCCTTGGTGTGAATTCTCCTGGTCAACTTCCTTTCTTTGGTGCTAGAACAATAGGTGATGACCAGGGGCTACTGGCTTCTTTAATGATACTAGATTCCTCCATCTCCTTGATTTCCATCTTGAGCCATTCCCTGTATGCTGGTGGAATAGGGCAGGCCTTCTGATAGATTAGCTTTGCATTTCCTGTGTTGACATCATGATAGAATAGGGGTTCCTTGGTTTTGATGTCCTTGAAGTCTGTGGCTAGTATATCTTCGAATGTATGCAAGAGATCTGCTAATTCTTTCCTGAGGGAGAAGTTTCTTCCAACTATGTAGGTGTGTTTATCTTGGCTCTCCTTCTTCTTGTGCTCTAGTTCAGTAATCTTGGTTGCTGCAAAGACTTCTCTTCCCATAGAGCCAAATCCAGCTCTTCCTCGCTCTGTTTGCCTGATGTTAGAGACTTCTTTGATTCTTGGGTTAAGGACAGGTAGGATGAGCATTTGTGCCAGCCAATCCTTCTTCCTTACTTTAAATGGAATTGTTGGGTTGTGATTCCTGGCAAGGAGGAGGATTTCTCCTGTGTAGTCTGAGTCGATGACTCCTCCTTCTATAGATATTTTGCTTTTTGCCAAGCTGCTTCTTGTCTTGAGAATTCCAATGTGGTTTGGCGGGATGGTTACTTCGATTCCTGTTCTGAGGATGGTGGTGGTCTGTGGTTCGAGGATTGTATGGGTGGTGGTAGATAGATCTATTCCAGCTGCATTTTCCGATTTATACTGAGGCATGACTGCATCAGGGTGGATTCTTCATATTTTGACCATGATATCTTCCTCCTCATCCTCACTATCATCCAATAGTTCTGATGGTCCATCGTCAGGTTCTTCCTGATTCCTTTTTGACCTGTCGGTAATCTTCTTTACCTTGATAATGCAAGAATAGCAGCAATTCAGGTATTGGGCACAGTACATTCCTTCTTCATGGGGGCACCTTCCTTGTCGGGCATATCTATCTGTGATTCTTGTATACCATTCTTCATCTGACAGCTGCTTGCCTTTCCCTTTCCTTGTGGTGACCATATAGGCCTCTTTCTCTTGTTCTTCCCCTATCTCAGGGTGGACTCCTTTGTGGATATTGATGGGAACTCTGATCTTCCTGCCTCAATAGATAATCTGCATTTTCTGAGCACTGAGATCAATCATTGCCTTGGCTTTGTGAAGCCATTGATTGCCAATGAGGATATCATAGTTGGTTGTATTGGTGACAATGACATCCACTAGGATGGTAGCTTCTCCGAACTTGATTGAGACATCTCATATCTTTCTCAAGGGAGTTGCTTGCATTCCATCAGCTGTGACGAATACCAGTTTGGTAGCTTCTTCTATTTCCCAACCCAGGCAGTCTACTGCCTTCTTGGTAATAAGACATCCTCCAGCTCCAGTGTCAATGATGGCTTCAAAGACTCGGTCTTCAATCTGACAAGTGGCATAAGCTGATATTTTCCGATTATCTTCACTCTCTTCATCTGAGTCTTCTTGTGCATTGTTGGCTTTGATTATTCTCCAGCCTTGGTCCTTGCTGATATCTGAGATTCCTGTCCTCATTTGTTGTCTGAAAGTTGGAATTTCTGCAAGTTGACCAAGGGTTGCATTGACTTTTTGGTCTTTGAGATCCTTGAAGATATCATACTTGAAGGTCTTGGTCTTGCACAACTTCTGCTCCTTCTTTCCCTCACTTGATGGTGTGGTGTTCCGGATGATATCTTCTATTGCCTATTCTAGCTTGGCATCCTGTTCCAGCTCTATGTCCTGGTCAGTCTCACTTGGCTGCATCTCTTTTTCGATGGCCACTTCTGACCTCTTTGTTTGTGCCTGAGTCTTCTTTGGAGGCCTCCCTACTGGCTTCTTGTAAGGAGTAGCTCAGTTGTCCTTCTTGCTTGAGGTGGCAGGATAAGCTTCCCATTCTTCCTGCTCTTCCTCTGATTCTCTGATTTCCTCGAAGGTGATAGTGTTTGCCTGTTCTCAATTCCTAGCTGCATTGCTTGCTGAGCCTTGTGCTTGTTCTCTGCCATGCATTCTGAGGCATAATGGCCTTCTTCCTTGCAGCTGTAGCATATTATAGATCGTCTTTCATTTGTGGCAGCAAACTTCTGCACTGGTTGTCTTTTGAACTCTTTAACTATATCACTGAGATGTGCAGTTATTTCTGCAAACTGTTTGGCCAGTTCCTCCATTGGATCAGCCTTCCTTGATTCTTGTTGTAGTGGTTGTTGTTGTTGAGTATTCCAGTTGACTATGGCAGTTGGGACTATGTGGGTATTCCTTGGTTCCATTTTTACTCCAGTTATTCTTTCCATCATGTGTCCTTGTGGGTGTCTGGCAGTCCAATATCTTTGAGCATAGGCAACTTTCTGTATTAAGTCCAGTGCCATTGGAGTGGATCAGATGGCTAAGGCGATTTCTTGGTGGATATCTTTTATAAAGGTATTTTCAGCCACCTGGTCTTGAACTGCATCAGGATAGTCAGCAAGGACTATTTGATGTCAGATCCTTGTATAGAATGTGTTTGAGTCTTCAGACATTCCTTGACAAATGGTGTTCAATTGATCTTTGAGGGCTTGTTTGATTTCATCAGTATAGTAGACATTTTGGAGCCAAGTTTTCATGGCTAACAGTGTTGCCGGGGCATCGGCTCCTGCATGGTTGACTGCAGTAAAGGCAGTTCTTGCTGGGCCTCGAAGGCTTACAGGGAGTAGGGCTACTTATTGTGCTGGTGTTAAGGTCCTAACAGCAGTATACTGCTCGAAATCATCAATGAAAGTAATGATTGATTCATCGGAGGTATATTCATGGAATATAGGTGGTCTCATATCCATTCTGTCTGGTTGTGTTGTGTGGGTTCTTGTGGTAGTTGTTCGTTGTTCAGCTTGAAAGTGAGGGATTCATCTTGAATCACTAGCCAATGGGCACCAAGTTGTAATGTAGCAGACACTAAACTTAGCAAGTATGTCAGATTTCTTTATCTTGAATTCTTGTCTTCTTGACTCCCAGAGTCAGTAGTTCTGTGAGGCCAAATGTGTCAAAGAGATAATCCCGAAAGTCCCTTTATTGGTATACTTGTTCTTTATGCTAATACTTTCGATCTGAGGTTTATTCACTCTAAGATACTGGGTTATTTATACAGTTTTGCTAACTACGAGGTGGTTGAGTTATGTGGCCAAGCTGTGAGTCATTTCGCCACTTAGCGAAATAATCTTGCTATTTGGCAGAATGCTATACTATATTGGGTCTTCAATTTCGCCACTTGGCAGAATAATCTCACCATTTGGCAGAATCTGGGACTGCTAACTATAAGACTATACTAATTTGGGACTAGTTGTAATCAAATGTCTATCCCTTATTCCTTCTTCCATATTTGATTCTATCGTCACACTACTTACTAAGTCTAAAAATTCTTATTTTTAAGACTACTAAGATAGCTATCTAGTATCCCAATACTACTAAACATCTGAACTTCTATACTAAAGACCTAGAAAACTTTATCAACTATTACTATATAATAATTTA
>RQIL01005442.1:0-12698 GCA_003951145.1 Jimgerdemannia lactiflua
TCTAACAAGCTAAAGATCATTAAATTTGGATATATTTTCATTGAGTTATTATATTTTGAAAATAGGGTTTGAATCAAATTTCAAATTGAATTAGACCTTCAATTTGATTCAATTTATTGAGAACACTACTAAGTAGTAATATAGGTTGAATTTATCTTTAGAGTAGTCTGATTAACTTTCCCAATCATCATTTTGCTCTGAGTTATAAGAGTGATAGGCCTCTTCTTCTTCAGTATTCTTGATCTATAAGAGTATCACCTGGATAGACTATAGTGATGAAGTTACTTCTATTAGAATTTCTTCTATAAATTAGGGTCTGATATCCTTAAGGAGTAGGTATTTAAATTCAAGAGAGTTCTGGTTGTTCTCAAAAGTATCTTCTTTCTTTTGATATTAAATTATAGTCTGGGTTACTCTCCTCTTTAAATTCAGTTTTTTGATTACTAATGTTAAATAAAGTAAGAGCTGTCCTAACAATAGTGTAGGCTTCTTCTTCTACTGAAGAGGACTATTACTGGTCTTGGTTTACTTATAAGCTAGTTTCTTCTGAATTCTCCACTATAGATAGCTGCTGGGTTCTTTAAGCCAAATAGTCAAGTCTTTAGAAAACTTTCCCAGTTAAGCTTCTAAAAATATAATATGTGATTTGTATCTCTCTTTGCTTCTATATGGTTTAATGTACTACTTGTGAAGTGCACTCTATATCTCTAAGTTAAAAAGTCAAGTCTTCTGAGTTGAAGATCATATGATCAGATTATTCAAGATATTATCAAATATTATTCAC
This sequence comes from Jimgerdemannia lactiflua, assembly GCA_003951145.1. NCBI lineage: Eukaryota > Fungi > Mucoromycota > Endogonomycetes > Endogonales > Endogonaceae > Jimgerdemannia > Jimgerdemannia lactiflua. The sequence goes on from RQIL01005442.1 coordinate 785, forward strand.
ATCAGATATTAATGGTCATTTATATTATATATTGTGACAAGCAACAGAAAATATACCACCTGAATTATTGACAGATGACATGAACAAGTCAGATGACATGAATATTAGCATAGCTTAGTAACTAGCCCAGCAACCATTTGCTGCAGAAAACTCTATAAATAACTAGATATACCAAAAGAGGATGTTTACCCATACAGGACCTATACACTGTACAGCACCTGTATACTGTACAGCACCTGAACACTTGTACCAGAACAGAAACACCTGATATACATAAATAGCACTCTATAGTTAGCCAGATAGCAACCAGATAGCAACCACAAATGTATAAAATACCCCAGAGACAAGAGTGGATAAACCTCAGTTCTGAAAGTTCAAAAAGCAAGAGTCAATTATCTGGTACACTTAGGAGGAGAAATCTTCCAACAAGCCACTGCTAAGAAATTGTGAGCATTGTTCATTTCTACTCTAGTCCACTTTCTGATATAAAGAAGTTTGTCATTTCTCAGTTTTGTTGCCAAGTTTGAGTGAAGAACTTTGCTGCCTTTGGTTCACTTGCCAGATAAGCCAGAAGTCCACCAGTTTAAGTCCGCCAGTTAAAGAAAATCAAAGCCAGTCTATAGATACAACTTTGCAGTGAATCCATTCACACAAATGAAGCCAGTCTTTGATGCAACTTTAAGAAGTCTGCTATGTTTGGTCTGCCATTTTCAAGAGATCTGCCACTTAAGGAATAAGCTGCCATTTTTTAAGTCTATTTTCAAGAAGTCTGCTGATCTGCCACATACTGCCAATTCACCTCATTCAGTTTACTATTCAAGAAGTCCACTGATCTACTGTATTCTGCCAATCACCTACATTGTTCAGTCTGCACCATTCAATACACATTGTCCACTTAGCCACATCATTCAAGAAATCTGCAATGCCCACTCAGTCACATCATCCACATAACCAAACCGCATTCAGAACCTGCACCCTTAAGGAAACTGATTGCTGGTTCCCAGAGAGCCTGCTTATTTAAGGAAATCCACCTGATTACCCAAGATTGGATTCCCAGAAGAGCCTGCTCTATTAAGAAAATCCGCCAAATTTGCCATACACAAGATTACTGAGTGATACAAAATTACCCACCATTGCTCAAGAAGGAAACCCATTCATATGCACAACCCAAGAATGCCACCTAAAAAGGAAATCACCCAAAATCATACACAGAAGTCTCTAGTTGTTGAATATTATACCACTAAACACCAACACTAGTACCAGAATCTGAACATTTGGTTGCTTTTTAACAAAGTAACTGGGGGCTCAAGCCAATCTACACAGCCACCCAACCTTGTAATTTGCCTCTATTGAGCCGGGCACATTACATTTGGGAGCTCAACTGGGAAAGAATTACCATGACTTTTCAGCTCACAGAACCCAACCTTCAACCTGGAGACTAGCACCACTACAACCTTTGATACAGTACCAATCTCAGCTACCTCAGGAGAAGAAATCCCAGCACTACAAAGTGTTTGGACAGGAAGAAGCATAATTATCTCTAGAATTAGATACCACTCAGCATCAGAAGGATCAGACATTGCAGAAGCCAGCACTGTACAAAATCCTCCACCAGTACCACTAGTAGAAATACCAACCAGAGATTTTGATGAGCTCACACCGGATGAAGTAAACAACACCAATCAAGACTTTGACAATCTTGCCCGAGACCTCAACAATCATCTTGAAAGATTTCCCCCAAGAGTCTTCCTTGATTTACCCAGACCAGTAACCCCAATCTAAAGAATTCAACCCACAAGGCTCTCCAGAATAGTACCAAGAAGAGCACCATCTCTCAGATCCCTTGCACCTTCAAGTTCATACCCATCAATAGTCAATAACTCAGAACTAGACTCAGAAATCGAAACAGAATCAGAAGACAGTGAAGATGAAATGGGCACAATACTACCCACATTTGCAGGATACCCAGAAGAGGATCCAAGAGAATTTATAGATGCAATCGAAGAAATAGCAGCCCTGAGGGATTTGTCAACCCAAAGACGAATCAATGTCTTCAAGGCATAGCTGAGAGAACCAGCCAAAGACATCTTCACCAGAACTGCAAATGATGTTGACACAGACCTAAGAGATGTCATGGAGAATGCCAGATCAGAAGAAGAACAATATGAGGCCATATAGTACTAGATCATCAAAAAGTATGCAGGAAACAAAACCCACTACAAAGCTCAATAATCTATCGTGGGAATGAAGATGAACCTTGGAGAGTCCCCAAGAGCATTTTTCACCAGAATCCAGAAGAGAATGTATGCTGCTGAATTCAATGCTGCCAATCAAGACATCATTGGTCCAATGACCTTCATGAATGGAATTCCACCCAATATTGCCCAACATGTCTGAACCCTGGGCATCAGGAAATCTGAAGAGCAAGTAGATACAGCCCAAGGACACTTTGATGTAAAACAAGGAACCACCTGGACTGACAACCGAAAAGAAGACAAGGAGGACCTCTTGGTCAAAGCCCTGCAAGGAATCCTTCAAGGAGAATCAAAAGGAGAGAAGCCCACCAAAGAATGGAAGAAGGACAAGAATGAGATTCAAGACCTCAATTCAAAAGTAGACAGACTGGTTAACCAGATTGAAAGGCTCTCCACATGTGAAAATCGGAATTACAAGCCAAGGTATCCCCCTCAAAAAAATCAGAACTACCAGCCAAGGTACCCCTCATGCAAAAATTGAGATTACCAGAGGAATTACCCATCCTCTGATAGTCGAAACTATCCTTCAAGAGACAGAGCAGAGATCCAATGCTACAAGTGTGGACAGCAAGGACACTATGCATCTGAGTGCAATAACCAAGGCAGCTCAAGGAATTCTGAGCCACCAAACCAAAAGGATACCCACAACAAAAGGACAGAAGCTCACCCAGTTGAAGACTATGAGCAGAGTGACAGTGAGGAATATAGTGACCTGGACTTATATCTAACTAAGGCTGAATACAGAGAAATAGTCTACCCTGCAGAAAAAAGAAAGAGAGCAGTAGGCTGCCCCCAAGCAGTTGAGAAGCCACCAAAAAGAACCAGCAGAAGAATCATTTGAAATGAAGATGAAGAAGAACAGGTTGATACACCTCCCTGGTCTCCTTCACCCTTCATTCCTGAAGCTACTATCAATGGAGAAGATCCTATACCAGAATCTGCTGATGAAGATATGGGAGAAGAACCAGAATCAGAAACCAAGACTCCAAAGTCCAAGAAGAAATATATCCCAAATACTATGCCCTGGAACATCTACAATGAAGTCTGGAAGAAGATCCAAGAAGCCAAGATGGAAATTCCACTCTTGCAGTTCCTTTAACTGGCACCTGCTAGAGTAAGAAATAAATTGCTGTGAACCACTAGATCTTATACAGGAAGAGTTCCCATCCCTTAAGAAGAACCAACAACCCCAATAGTGCAAGCTGCAGAAAGACATGTCAGCACCTATCTGTTTGGAGAAATTGGAGACTAGAAGGCGAAAATCCTCATTGATACAGGAACAGCAGTATGTGTCATTGCCAAGAAATTCCTGGACAGCATTCAATGGCCCATTGATGGACCCTCTAGCCTCAGCATCACAGTAGCAGATGGAGCCCAAACTCAACCACTAGGAGAAGTCCGAAACATCACCATCACTCTTAGACACATTCAGTTTGCCATCTCAAAGGCAGTTGTGACCGAAGCTGTCACCTATGACATGATCCTTGGCACCAACTGGATGAAGGAGATGAATGCAGATGTCAACATTGGTCAACAAGTACTCAAATTTGACTACAGAGGAAAGAAGTACCAAGTCAAAGTCACCAGCTTTGAGCCATTAAAAAAGAAGAAGAAGGTGACTATTCAAGAAGCATATGCCAGCAGTGAAGAATCCATCACTGAAGAGGAAGAAGAAGAGGACTCCAAAAATGACAATGACCCCAGACTGAGGCCCCGAATCAACATGGTAGAAGACAGACCAGAAGATAATGTGTGGGCATAAGATACTATTCCCATCACAATCAGAGCTATTGCTGGTAAAGCCAGAGGATGTACCAAATGCCTCCAAAAGCAGAAATGTGAAGAACACTCATCCAGACATGTGGGAATTCAAAAGAGTCCTGGTACTACATGCCCTGACTGCAGGAAAAGAAAGAAGAGATGCCTCCACAATATTCAGCCGAAAAGCCATGCACAAGTAATGCCCTACCCCAAAATTGAAGTAGCTGAAATTCAAGCAATTTGGGACCAGCCTCCAGAAGAAGAAGATGACAGCATATCTGAAAATGAAGAGCTCCCCACAGCTGTTTCATGAGATGATCCAAATTGGGAACCTCAAGAAGGAGAAGACAATACTCCCTGAAGTGAAGAAGAAGCTGGACCCAGTTCACAACCAGTTATTCCAAGACCCAAACCCATCAAGAGAGTGCCTTCCAAATGGGCAGATGCCCTCATCAATTATTTTCCACTCACTAAGAGACTACTGCTATCAGTGTCACATATTGGACCAGCAAGCCAGACTGCCCCTTGGACCAGAATCCCTGAAAATCATTACAGAAGGAACCTCATTCCAAGAATCCACCACTTCACTCATGAAAAGAAGACATAGAGTCGGATTCTACACCCAGATAGAAGTAAAACCCCTGTCTACTCTCCCACCAAGGTATGATGTGAATGGATGCAGATTCCCAAAGCTAGAAGAAATTGAAGAAAGAAAGAAGCACTTCCAAGTCATGGGATATTGCTATCATAGAAAGCACCCAAGATGCTGGCCTTGTCAGTACAAAAAGATCCATCTCAGCAAGGATTTAATTGTATACACACTCAAAAGAGGAGATGACTGAGCCCAGATTCAAAAGGAGAAAAAGAAGAAGCCTACACAAAAGGTTCTCAAGATATATGACCTAGGAGAAGATATCCTGGCCCTCATTTGCCATGCAACTCGCCAAGAATGGATAGATGATGCTATCAATTTCATAGAAGCCCTAGACCCCACTGGAAAAAGAGGAATCAATTATCTTCAAGACCCCTCCACTGGAGCAAGATGGCCACACCTAGACATCAGAGATTGGAAATCTAATGCCACAAGAGCCTCAGCCCATGGACAGCCTATACTCAGCAAGAACATTGCACAGTTTACCCTGCTTCATCCCAATGCAATTCCACCAAAAAAGACACACCAAGAAGATATTGGCTATGATCTCAGCAGTCTTTATGATACCACCATGGGTTTCAAAAGTACAAAGCTCATCAGAACTGATATTGCCATGCAACCACCAAAAGGAACTTATATCCAATTGACCTCAAGATCTGGACTAGCTCTTGAAGGACTCTCTACTGAAGGAGAAACTATTGATCCAGAATACATAGAAGAAATCAAGGTCATCTTAAGAAATGGAAGTGGTAAATGGATGAATCAACAAAGGAGACAAAATTATACAGGCAGTCTTCCTTGAATATAAGACTCCTCAGCTGCAAGAAGTACCCAAACTTACTCAAGGAACCAGACAAACCAAAGGATTTGGAAGCTCTGATAAGAAGGAAGTACACCTCCTTCAGGTCAGCCGATTCAAAGCAAATGCTCCTTAGCAAATTTTCCGCCAGCCAGTGAAACTTCACAAGAACCTCATTCTTGAGCCAGGAGAGCAAATCACTATCGAAATCTTTGCACCACCAGACTCCAGGAATCTTTTCTTTGAACCCAATGAAAAAATCTGAAATCTGTATATAAAAGGATACACATTCCCTGATAAGATGAATCCAGTACATTCCCGAGCAATCAACACAAGCTGGGACAATATCATCCTGCCAAAAGGAACCATCATTGGACACCTTGTGCCTTATCTCAACCGAATATACAGAGAAGTTTATGAATTAAACTTACAGGGAAATGGCAAAAGGTTACAGAAGAAAGGAAAGGCCCCTCTGCAACCCAGGAGAAAGTAAAGCCTTTTACAAACATTGGAGAAGAATTGACACCTCAGTAACAAAAACAATTGACCGAACTCCTTCATAAATATTAGGATATCTTCACAACAGACTATGGCAACCCACCATACAACTCATCATACCACTACAGTATAAATACAGGAAATGCAATATCCATCTAACAGAAACCATACAGGATACCCCACCACTTGAAGACATTCGAAAAAGAACACATACAGGAACTCTTAGACAATGGAGTTATCCAACCCTCTACCAGCCCTTGGGCCAGCCCTATACTCATAGTACCAAAGAAAGGAGGATGGAGACTAGTTGTAGACTTTAGGAAACTCAATATAGTAACTGAGAAAGATGCATACCCCTTGCCCCAAATTGATGACTTTCTGGATCAGCTACAAAATGCAAAATACTTCAGCAGTATGGATCTATTTGCAGGATTCCATAAGATATCAATGGACCCCAAAGACATTCAAAAGACAGCTTTCCTTGCCCTAGGAAAATTGTTTGAGTATCTCTGAATGCCTTTTGGACTCTGCAATGTACCCTTAACCTTCCAGCAAATAATGAACTCAGTATATGCCCCTCTCATCCACTACTGCCTGATTGTTTATGTGGATGATTCCAACATCTACTCAGCAAATTTCGAAGACCACCTGTGAGACCTTGAAGAGTTTTTCAAACTCACCCAACAAAACCACTTGAGACTTAACTCAAAGAAATACTACTTTGGCAAACAGAAGCTTGAATTCCTTAGATTTATAGTATCTAAAGATGGAACACATGCAGACCCCAAGAAGATTGAAAAAGTCAACAACTTCCCTGTCCCCAAGACCCCAAAGGAAGCCCTGTCCTTCCTGATGCTTGCATCCTACTACAGAAGATTTATCAAGAGATTTGCTGAAATCTCTGCCCCAATCCAAACCTTGCTGAAGAAAGGAGTACCATTCCAATAGAAAGAACCACAAGAAGAAGCCTTCCAAAAACTACAACACTGCCTGATCTCAGCACCAATCCTAGTCTGATTAGATCTACAGAAACCTTTCATTCTGTATACTGATGCATCCAAGAATGGCCTTGGAGCAATTCTTGCACAAGAAGGACCTGACAAACAGTACCATGTGATAGCTTATATAAGCAGAGCCACCAATAAACAGCAGACCAACTATGGGAGCACCAAATTGGAATGCCTTACAGTCATATGGGTGGTCACCTTGTTCAAACATTACCTCATTGGAAGAAAGTTCACCCTGATCAGAGATCATGCAGCTCTTAAATAGTTACTGCACCAAAAAGACCCCACTGGAATCCTTGCCCGATGGATCCTTATTCTTCAAGATTATGAAATCAACATCATCCACAAAGTGGGAAGAACTCACAACAATGTTGATGTTCTTTCCTATATAATCCAATGAACCAAAGGAAAGGTGTACCTCAGAACTGCACCCTCAAAGAAGTTCTCAAGACCATCAAGGAGCAAAAAGATCTCATCCAACAAGAACACCAGAAAGCCCACCAAAGACAGACAAATACAGAAGACAAGATTCGAAAAGATTATCAACATTGGCCCCACCTCAGAACACAAGTCCAAGACATTATCCAGAAGTATGATACCTGCCAGAAGTATCAAGGAAAGAAGAACTATCAAGCCCCCCTACAACCAATTCCTCCACTCACTCATATCTTTCAAAGATAGAGTAGACATAATTGGACCCCTGCTAGTAATACTAAAATGAAACAGATATATCCTAGTATTTATTGAACATCTGACCAAATGGCCCAAAGCATACCCCATGGAAATTGCAGATGCCCTGACCATCGTTGGACACCTTCATGATCTCACCCACTGATATAGACCCCCTGAAGAACTTATCTCTGACCAAGGAACTGAATTTATGAATAACATAATCTCAAGTTATGTATGAATTCATGGGATCCACCTGAAAAGGATCACCTCTTATCATCTACAAACCAATGGAATGACTAAAGAAATGAACCAGACCATCAAGAAAGGACTTGCTAAGATTAATCCTACCAATTGGGATCTCTGCTTACCCGAAATCCTGTGGGAAATCCGAAATACCCCTGCTGCCTCAACCAAACAAAAGCCCTTCGAAATGATGTTTGCCAAGAAGACCAGAACTGCTGACCATAAGAACCTCAGAAAGCTTCTTGAAAAAGGAGATCAGCTGCAAAAAGATGCCCAAAAACAGATTATCAAGGCCCAGGAAAGATAAAAGAAGTATTATGACCAGAAGCAGAAGGATCAGAAGATCAAGATTGGAGATCAAGTCCTAGTTTGGAGAAGCATGATTGAGACAAACTTTGCCACCAAACTGGAACCAAAATGGAAAGGACCGTACCTTGTACACAACATCAAAGGAACCAATATCTATATAAGAAGCATGAATGGACAAATCTTGAGAACTCCAGTTCACATCAATCATCTCAAGATTTACCTGCACAAACCATGATACAGAGGATAGACCAGCACCTCCAGACCCTTATCCTCAGTTCATTCTAATCACTACCAATTCCCTTGCCCCTATTCTGAAAAATTAATGAGAATGCTCTCCAAAAGATCCAGATTTACCAAGAGAATCTTATCCTTGCCAGATGTCTACTGCAAGTCCACCAGCTCCAGACATATTATGCAATTGGTGAACAACTACAGAACCTTCCAGCTCCTGAACAGATCTACATCAGAAATACCAATGGTCTAATAAGAAGAGACACCATTGTTGCAGACAGACTCTATACAATTTACAAATAAAACATCACTGCCCTGATACTACCTCAGTTCTTCTTACATGATTTTCAGAAAATGAACCCAGCCACTTACCAGAGCATCATCCACCATGTCGAAATTCTGTTCCCAGAGAAAGAAGAAGAACTTATAGAATAGAGTGACCCAAATACAGATGAAAACAATAGTAAAGGTATTGATGCTGAAGATGCTTATGGTTATTGGAATGATGACTAAAGGACAGTCTGGGACAGACCATCCTTTAGTGGGGGCTGATGTGACAAGCAATAGAAAAATGTACCATCTGAATTATTGCCAGATGACGTGAACAAGTCAGATGACATAAATATTAGCATAGCTTAGTAACTAGCCCAGCAACCATTTGCTGCGGAAAACTATATAAATAACCAGACATACCAAAAGAGGATGTTTACCTATACAGGACCTGTACACTGTACAGTACCTGTATACTATATAGCACCTGTACACTGTACAGCACCTGAACACTTGTACCAGAACAGAAATACCTGATATAAATAGCACTCTATAGTTAGCCAGATAGCAACCAGATAGCAACTACAAATGTATAAAATACCCCAGAGACAAGAGTGAATAAACCTCAGTTCCGAAAGTTCAAAAAGCAAGAGTCAATTGTCTGGTACACTTAGGAGGAGAAACCTGCCAATGAGCCACTACCAAGAAATTGTGAGCATTGTTCATTTCCACTCTGGTCCACTTTCTGATATAAAGAAGTTTGTCGTTTCTCAGTTTTGCTGCCAAGTTCAAGTGAAGAACTTTGCCGCCTTTGGTTCACTTGCCAGATAAGCCAGAAGTCCATTAGTTTAAGTCCGCCAGTTAAAGAAAATCAAAGCCAGTCTATAGATGCAACTTTGCAGTGAATCCATTCATGCAAATGAAGCCAGTCTTTGATGCAACTTTAAGAAGTCCACTACATTTGGTCCACCATTTTCAAGAGATCTGCCGCTTAAGGAATAAGCCACCATTTTTTAAGTTCATTTTCAAGAAGTCTACCAATCTGCCACATACTGCCGATCTGCCTCATTCAATTCGCCATTCAAGAAGTCCGCCGATCTGCTGCATTCTGCCAATCGCCTGCATCATTCAGTCTGCACCATTCAATACACATTGTCTGCTTAGCTGCATTGTTTAAGAAACCTGCAATGCCCACTCAGCTGCATCATCTGCATAACCAAACTGCATCCAGAACCTGCACCCTTAAGGAAACTGATCACCGGTTCCCAGAGAGCCTGCTCATTTAAGGAAATCCACCTGATTATCCAAGATTGAATGCCCACTCTATTAAGGAAATCTACCAAATTCGCTGTACACAAGATCGCCGAGTGACATGAAATTACCCACTGTTGCTCAAGAAGGAAACCCATTCACACATGCAACTCAAGAATGCTGCCTAAAAAGGAAATCACCCAAAATCGCATGCAGAAATCTTCAGTTGTTGAATATTATACCACTAAACACCAACACTAGTACCAGAATCTGAACATTTTGTTGCTTTTTAATAAAGTAACTGGGGGCTCAAGCCAATCTATACAGCTGCCCAACCTTGTAATTTGCCTCTATTGAGCCGGGCACATTATAATATTAAAAGAGTATTTCCTGATAGATTTCTGATATTCTTAGTAGATATTCTTGAGTCTTATATCCTAAGGCTAGATATCTTAAGCCTTGTATTCTTGAGTTTCTTGGCTAGATATCTATGGTCTTATATCTTAAATATATGGTCCATAGTAAGAGAAATTATTCAACTCAAATCTTAAGTATCTATTGCTCTAGTTGTCTTATTTCTTAGAAATAATTTATCTCTTAGAAATAAATATTTCTGTAATCTTTTACTTCAAACTTATCTAACTAAGATTTATTCACTCTTTCTTCTAAGACATTTTATATATTTCTGCTATATCCTAGTGATAAGGTCTGGTTATACTATTGGTTTACTAGTAGCAATAGCTATACTAATAAAGTAAGCTATAAAACTCTATTTATCAGTAGTAAAGAATATTTAGGTAATAAGAAGAGGACTGTTTTATATTGAGTTAAACTATAATATAGCTTTGTACTAGTAGTGTAAGCTAATTAGACTGAAATATCTTGGTCCTTACTACTGATAAAGAATATTAGCTAGCTATATATAGTGTAGAAATATTTGTCAGTAGTAAAGAATATTAATTCTTACTTTAAAAAGTATAGTACTCTTCATCAGTAGTAAGTAGATTATCTTACTGAGTTGTAACTTAATCATTTCATTCCTCAAAAGAAGAAAGAACTGATCAAGAAGTGAGGAAGTAGAATTGTAACCAATTGTCTTCAATAATATTCTCCAATCCTTATATAAATTCATTAGTTTTAGTATTAGTATCTTCTAAGATAGTAATAATTTCAATAGTAGAGTCTTAAGATTCTTTTTCTTCTTCCTAGATATAAACTTCTTGATTTAGTTTCTATACAATGCAATATTTTATATAATTGATAGAGTAGTATATGATTGAGATAGCTTCTATAGATACTTCAATAGTAATAAGTAGTTCTTTGAAGATTTCCATAAAACTCATAAGGTGATCTTGATGATTGTCTTGGAGTAGCATAGTATGAAATTCAAGAAATATGAGTTCAGTTTATTAACTTTCTATAGTGATACAATTACTTTCAATATAATCAATAACTTCAGCTTCTACCCAATTAGTATCTTTAATAATAAGGTAAATAATATTTCTAGTAATGACTTTTTACAGATATATTATAGTCTAGAGTATATAATAGAAGATTTAGTAAATGTGGAAAGCTCTCCTAATTAATCAGTTGGTAATTAATAGTTCAATAATGAGATCTTTCAGTCATTTTCTTAGATTTCATTATGAAGTTAGTAGTCAATCTCCTAATTATATCAGAGAGTTATCTAATTGGTAGTATTCTTGAACTGCTGAGTTATTATATAATAGTAATTGATGAAGTATTTGAGGTCTTCAGTATAGAAGTTCAGATGTTTAGTAATATCTAAATATTAGATAGCCATCTTAATAGCTTTAAAGATAAGGACCTTTAGGCTTAATAAATAAATAAAATAGTAAGCAGTCTAGTTAATATAATGAGTGAAAGATATATATTATACTTTGATAATTATTCTTCAATACTGATTCTTAGAACTGGATCTAGATTCTTTAAATAATATAGTCTT
>RQIL01005443.1:0-22583 GCA_003951145.1 Jimgerdemannia lactiflua
GATACATTAGAACTATTGGAATTTTAGCAAAAAAAACAAATTATTAGAAGAATCTATAAATATAAATAGAGTTATTTTTTAGATAAATTAACTTATAATTCCTTACTTATCTTTTTCAGAGTACAGACCACCCTCCACTAGAGTATAATTCATCATAGGAAATAATAAACTGTGAGATCCTAGTATTTAACCAGTATTATATATAGTATGGTATGTGATTTATATAACTATATATCTCTTGCATGACTCAATGTGCTACTTAGTGAAATACACAGTATGTATATCGATATAAAAAAGAGTCTTCAAGCAGATAGTCACATGATTGGGTCATTCATAATATCATCAAAAGGGTCAGTGGTCAATGGCTCTAATGATCAGTAGTTAATAGAGATGATTGTTCTTGAAGGATGTTTCTGGTAATTGTTTATCTTGCTAACTGAGGTAGTGACTACTTGGGTATATAGCTGGAATATGCAAGTATTGGTCAATTAATATACATGATGGACTTGTATCTTGAATATGTGGAGAGTTAGTAACAGTCAGTTGGTAACTCTTAAATTTGATAGCTCATAGTACAGCAGGTAAAGAAAATGAAGGTTGATGGCTTGCTCATCTGTCTGACTTGTTAACTTGAGGACAGGTGAATGGTGACTGTGCTGGTGGGTGACAGTCTAGTATCCTATGCAGTGGGTATTCATGGATTCTTTGGGTATCCTAGGTCTTGTTCTTGAATATTGTCTGAATGTATGAGTTTTGTCTGAATGCACAATTCGAATGCACAGCTGGGTCAAATGCATGATGGTTGAACTGACAGGATCTCAGTGGCAGTCTTAAGTTAAATGGGGCAGTTTCCTTTAACTTAGTGGTGGTTTTACTTGAAATAAACAGGGTGGTTGGTTTTCTTTAACTTGGCAGCAGCTTGAATAAGAGTTATCCTTGGCTCTTGGAGTCTTTTCCCAAAGTTCTTACACTTGAACTTAAGTTGGTTTATCTTAAACTAGACTTCTCATCATTCAGATAAAAGCCAATTGACTGAGGTTTATACACTCATTCTTCAGGGGTATTTTATACATTATAGTTGCTAGGTTGCTCATATTGAACATATGATTGCTATCTGGTTTCTATTGCTACCTTGGCTAACTATAGTGTAGCTGCTATGTTACAAGGCTAAGTATGCTATTGGCTTGCCAGTAGTGACAGATCAGTGATTTATGTCATTGGTTTGCCAGTGGCAAGATATAGTGTTTTGAGTTATGCTATGCTATTGACTTACTGGTGGTGATGGACATTGCACCAGCAGTTATGTCATGAGGATTAGGGTCTTGTGCTACTAACAAGAAATGTTTGGGGGTAGCTATCTGTTATGGGGTTAAACTATAATACACTTGTGTGGGGGGAGTATTTGTAAGAAACAAGAAGGTGCTGATCTGTACTTTAAAGGGTATAGTACCCTTTGTCAGAGGCAAACAAATCATCTTGCTGAATTGTGACTTCATTATTCCACTCTTTGAAAGGGGGAAGCACTAGCCAAGAGGTGAGGGGATAGAATGGTAGCCAATCATCTTCAATGACATTCTCCAATCCTTGAATAGCTTGAATGTAGACAGAAGACTTATAAACTCTATATTGCTCTTCTTTTTCTTCTGAGGACTCATTGGTTTCAGTGTCAGAGAGGACTGCTTTGGGAGCAGGGTCTGGAAGTTCTTGGGACTCTTCCTCTAAGATAGGGACTTCTTGAGCTTTTTTTTGATTCAGCACTCAGATATTATAGTATAAAGTAAGGCTGACAGGATGGTGGATAGTCAGGATAGCTTCAGCAGGTGCTTCAACAGTAATGGGCAGTCCTTCAAATATCTCCAAAAGACTTATGAGGTGACCTTAGTAGTTGTCTTGGAGAAGTATAGTGTGAAAACCTGGTAAGGTGGGTTTGGTTTATTGGCTTCCCACAGTGATGCAGTTGCTTCTAATATAATTGGCTACTTCAGATTCCACCCGATTGGTTTCTTCAGTGGTAAGGTGGACAATATTTCTAGCAGTTACTCTTTGTAAGTGTGTGATGACCCAGGGGACATAGCGAAAGATTTGGTGGACACAGAGGGCTCTTTTGATAAGCTGGCTGGTAGTTAATAGTTCAGTAGTAAGGTATTCCCAGTCATCTTCTTGGGTTCATTGTGGAGGTAGTGACCAATTTCATAGTCATGCCAGAGGGTCATCTGATCAGTAGTATCCTTGAGCTACTGGATTATGATGTACCAGTAATTGATGAAGTATCCAAGGTCTTCAGTATAGAAGTTCAGATAGTCTGAGGTATCTGGGTGCCAGATAGCCTTCTTGATGACATCAAAGACAATCATCTTGAGACTTGGCAAAGGGGTAGAGCAGCAGGAGGTCTGGTTGGAGTGGCAGATGGGAGGTATTATATATAGAGTACTTGTTCTTTAGTGCTGGTTCTTGGGACTGAGGGTAGGTTCTTTAAATAACATGATCTTCATTTTGGCTTGGATTATCATTGCTCTTTTGGCATGATCCTTGATAGATTAGATTAATCATTTGGATGTCATACTATTATATTATCTGATCTTAGTAGTCACTGATACTCCATATTCTGACATTGTCAATTGTGTACATCACATCTGCCCCTTGCAAAATTAGAGCCATCCTTGGTGGTGAGGTTACACAGAGGTCATGGGGTCTTGAATTTCTCTAAGAAGAGTTTGTTGGTGCATTGGTAGAGACTGGCCATCCTTGTATAGGGCAGAGGACCTATTACTGGACTAACCATCTAGGAGGAGTTCAAACCTAGCTAGTAGCTTTGTTTTGGTGTACTTTGGTTTACTAGATGCCCTGCTGGTTCCAGAGTCCCAAGATAAATTTCCGATGCTTAAGGCACTGGTTATTGCTATATATTGTCAATAATTCAAGAAAGTCAATACAGGGATTGAGCAATGTGTTTTGTCTCTACTGGGTAGTAGGCCTAATGTAGTTGTAGTATATCTTGGTCTTAAGTAAAACTCCATCCATGGTCTTGAGTTGGTAGGTGTGGTTCATGAAGACTTTGTGAATAAAATAAGGTCCTTCCCATTTCGGTTTGAGCTTGGTGCTCCAGTTTCTTTCTATGATGATATGGTATACCAGAACTTGCTATCTGATAAGCAGGGGCTCCAAATCAGCCTTGCAGTCATAGTACTTCTTTTGTCATTCCTGGGCTTAAGCAATGAATCCTTATGCTTGTTGGTATACTTTATATAACCAAGTAATTTCTACTATAACTCATTTCATCAAATTCAGTTGGATTGGTTCCTCAGGTCTTGTGCTTCTCAGCCATACACTAGATAGAAAGGGGTCTGCTGAGTAGTAGTGGCCTTAGAGGTACAGATGCTGAATAAGATTTCTGACAAGTAAATGTCCCAGTTTAGTTGATCTTTGGTCCTGCTAAGACCTCATTTGATGGTCTGATTCATTTGTCCAGTAAGTCCATTCACCTGAGGATAGTAAGCTGTCATTGGTCATAGCTTGATCTTGAAGTTGCTTGCAAAGATCTTTATGGCTTTATTGATAAACTCATGGTCTTGATCTGTGATGATTTCCTTGGGAACACTATGGCAACTGAAGACTTCATCATACAGGATTCCAATAATTGTCTGAGCATCAGCAGTCTCAAAGGCAAAGACTTCAGACCATTTTGTCAGATGGTCTTCAATGGTGAGGATATAGTATCTTCCTTGGCTAGTTATTAGTAAGGGTCTGATGATGTCTATTCTCAGGCTTTGAAAGACTCTGGCTGGTACTATTATTGGCATTAATGGTGCTCTGTCAGTAGGTTTCTATCAGTATCTTTGGCAAGTATCACATTGTTGAATATAGGTTGAGATTTGTTTCCTCATCTTGGGCCACTAGTATTGTTTCTTGATTCTTGCAATAGTGGCTCCAATTCCTCAATGTGCATTCTGGTCATGATTTGTTGTCAGGATTTTTGGTACTTCATCTTCTCTTGGAACTCAGATGTATTGATTTCCTTCTACTCTCCAAAGTTCGCTATTACCTTCTTGAGGTTCCTTTGGATGAACAGCTTATAGACAGGCTGAATTCCTTTCTTGAAGCTCCTATGGTACAGGCTTCAGGTGAGAGTAAGGCATAATTCTTGGTTCATTTGGGTGGGCAGAAAGCAGCCTTCTCTTGTAGGGGCTCCTTTCCTTCTGGTTGAGTTTGGGAGATTCTTGACAGAGTATTGACATTGGAGTTCTTGGTACCTTTTTTGTAGACAATAGTGAACTGGTATTCTTGTAATGATATAATCCACCTTGCAAAGATTCCTGAGGACTCTGGCTTCTTGAACAACCATTGTAGAGCTTAATGGTCTATAATAAGGACAAATTTCTTTCTCAAGAAATAGTGGCAGAAGTGGTCTACTGCCCATACTACTGCTAGGCATTCCAACTTGGTGACTCTATAGTTTGCCTGTGATTCATTTGTGGTCTTGCTAGCATATTCAATAACATGCTCTCTCTTGTGGTCATCTTGCTGAGACAAGATTGATCCAAGTCCTAGGGCTGAGGCATCAGTTACCAGGATGAAGAGTTTGTTAAAATCTGGTCATGCCAGAATGGGAGCTTCAGTGAGGGCCTTCTTGAGTAGATCGAATGACTTTTGCTGGTCTTCCTTCCAGTAAAAGAGTTGGTCCTTCTTGGAGATGTCTCTGAGAGGTGCTGCCTTATCTGAGAATCTTGGAATAAATCACTGATAGTAGGATACTAATATGAGGAAAGATAGGGTCTCCTTTGCTAAAGTGTGGATTGGGTAGCTTTTGACTTTCTCCACCTTGCAAGAGTCAGCATGTGTGCCTTGAGCTGAGACAATATCCAAGGTATTCAACTTGGTGTTTTCTAAAGAAGCACTGAGTCTGAGTCCTGAGCTTCAGATAGTATTGAATACTTTGTGGAGGTCTTGCAAATGTTGCTCAAATGTCTCTGAATAGATGATTACATCATCTATGTAGACTAGTATATTTCTTCTGTTGAGGTCCTGGTAGACATTATTCATCATTCATTCGAATGAGGCTGGTGCATTGTAGGTCTAAATGACATTCAAAGGTATTCATACTGTCCTTATCTAGTGATAAAGGCCATCTTGCAGATATCTTTCTTGGCAATGGGAATTACTTGAAATCCTTGAAACTGGTCTATGGTGATCATGTACTTGGCTTTTCCAAGGGCATTGAGGAGATTGTCAATTCTTGGTAGTGGGTAGGTATGTATCTTCTATAGTGACCTTATTGAGTTTTCTGAAGTCTACAACTAATCTCTATCCTCCTTTCTTTGGTACAATGATTGTTGGTGAAGCCCAGGGGCTTGATGAGGGTCTGATAACTCTGTTCCATAGCATTTCATCTATATGTTGTTGTTCAAATTCGATCAGGTGGTATGGTGTTTGATAGGGGCATTGTTGGATTGGTTTCATGTCTCCAGTATATATAGGGTGCTCTCTATATTAGTATGGTGGGAAGTTATTGTATATAGTGATAAATATATCCTTGTACTCTTCGATCAGCTCCTGTATCTATTGTTACTGGTCCTTGGTTAGAGTTGCCTCAATGTCAATGGTTTTGATTGCTGAGATCACTGAGTCTTCCTCTCTGGTACCATCAATCTCAATAGAGAGAGCTTGCTGTTTCCCAAAAACTCATAGACTTCTTCCTTGTAGGTGTCTATAAGTAGTTCGAAATATCCCAGTATTATTCCTTTGGGGATAGTGATCACCTCAAAGCCCATGTTTCTGATAGAGATGTAGATTGACAACATCTGGTCATAAATTCGTTCCTTGGCCAAGAGCAGGTGATACTTCTCTTGAAGCTCTATTGATGGCTTGAATATCAGGTTATTGGCTTCTACTGGGAGGTGCACATCAAGGCCTCTTTGCTGATAAGGCTGCAAGATGTCTCTTGCTTGGATGGGGTAGCAGATGTGGGGTCTCATTCATCTGAACTGAGCAACTCTTGCTACCCGGACCTCAATGGGTGGTGCCTGATGGTCTCTGTTGGTACTTCCAAAGTCTCCTTGTCCTCTCTTAGTGCTGTCCAGCTGCTCTACTTCTTGAATAGTAGATTGCAAAGTCTTGATGAAGAGGATCTGGCAGATGGCCTTTAGGGGGCTGAAGTATCAGTGATTTCTTCTATAGTTATGAATAATGACCTTCAGGGAACCTTGGTAGTCCTGATTGATGACTCCTCCTTTGACAGTGATTTCTTTGGCTGCTAAGGATGATCTTGATACTAGTTGTCTATAGAGTCCTAGTGGTATAGCAAGTACAATTTGAAGGTCAAAGGTCCTGGTGCTTCTGGGTCGGATTGTTGTCTGATAGAGGAGACATAGGTCATATCCAACTGATCCTTCCATTTGTACAAGAGGGGGCTGTGCTCAGAGTGAGAGCAACTTGACTTGGATGACTAGCTGAGTCTTGAGGAATAGTGCTCCAGCAGCTACAACTATGGGTGAGAACTTCATTCATTCTGGCTTGAAGAATGGCCAATGTGCTCCTATCTTCAGATTTCTCATATGGTTGAACCCAGTCTTTCCAAGAGGGTCCAAGGCTTCCATGAGGGTAAAGGCAAGATTGACTCCTTATTCTCCTTGATGTGGGTAACAATATTAGCAAATGATGGTGAGGACTTTCAAAGATAGGTCCCAAATAGTGGTTCTGTTCTTAGCCTTGCAGTCTCCTTCATGATTGATCTTCTTGCACTTCTGTCAGACTCAGTGAATTCTAGGTTCTTACAGAGTGGAGTCCTTTCTCTTGACTCAGCTTCTATGGACATTCTTGCTGAGGTGAACACTTCGATGTTTACACCAGTAACAGGTAAAGGTCTTCTCACAATTACAGTGTCCTTTCTTAACAAAGCCTTTGTTTTGCTCCTTGACTTTTTAGCTGGTGAGATACCTCTTCCAGTACTTGTCATAGGTGGGCAGAGTGATCTAAAGGACTTGGGTGATGGTATAGGAACTGTTGCTGTCTCTTTCAATGGTGAGAGTCTCCACAGATTGGTGGAAGAGGACCTTTTGCTGTTCTTGATAAGTCTTCTTAAAGGTCTTTGGAGTTGGAGGCTGAGCTCGGCTGTGGACTGGTACTTATTTCAATTCATCTTTATTGATAATTGTTGGCATTGGTACCTTCCTGAGGTCCAGGACTCAGCAGGTGTTGCAATCATCCCTTGGTGAATAAAAGCAGTTAAAGTGCTTATACATGCCTAGGTGGAAGGCTCATGAAATTTGGTTTTCTATCAGTGGGGGTGGCAGTTGTATGGATGGTCCTACAAACTCAAGTACTGCTCTTTCATTGTTGGCTCTGTTGATACTTGCTACTAGATCTTTGATATCAATAACTCCAACAAAGAGTTCTTCTGGTCCACTGTCTTTATTTCCAGGGACATCAAAGTCACTTCTCAATTCTTGCAGGAAATTTGCTTCACTCTCATCTTTATTCTTGGTAGTGGTGAGTGTATTGCCATATCCTTGCAATTCTGTCTCTGGAGCTGAACTCGCCTTCCTTGATGATCCTCTTGACTCGATGGATACCTTGTGCTTCTGTCTATGGAAGGAGAAGACTAGGAGTGCCTCTTGATGTCTACATTTGCTCCAACTTGGTGCATCCAATCTGTTCTCAAGATCAGATCATAGGAGGTTGTGGGGGCTACAACAGCTTGAGGTACATTGAGGCAGGCTTTCTCTACTTGAATGGGGATGTCTCATATAAGTCCAAGGGGGGTAGATGCTGATCCATCTGTCATGATGACTCTTGATTTGGTTCCTTCATCAATTCCCCATCCAATTCTTTCCAACATTCTCTGGATAATAATACAGACTGCTGCTCCAGTGTTGATAAGAATTTGGGCATTTTCTCCATGCACTTTACACTTGCAAGTCTTGTGGATTGATGTTCTTATCACTGATTTTTATGCACCACATGGATAGTACTGGGCTCTTGTGTATGTGCTCCTTGGACAAGAAGTCTCTTGGTATCTTCCTTGGCTTCCTTCAGGAATTATCACCTAACTTCTAGGGCATTCTTGAGGACTTGCTCAATGGTAAGGCCTGTATTCTATTGATAGATCTGGTTCCAAAGAGAGGCTGCTGCATGAGGTTTGCTGCTCCTTTGATATCTGGGTCCTTGGGGGCAAGGTCTCTCATTTCTGGTAGACATCTCATCTGCTGAGGACTCCACACTCATATGTTCATCCTCTTCAAGGTCTGGCAAGAAAGTAGTCTTTGATACTCTTGATGGTCTGGCCTTGGGCTCAGGGGTGTCTCTTCTGACTTGCTTGTCATTTTCCTAAAGAGTGTCTGAGGAGAAATGGCTATGCCTTGGGTGCTTGCCTGTGGATACTGTCACTGGTAGTGGTGGAAGTGGGGTTCTTGGTGGTCTTTCTCATCCTCTGGTCTGTGCTGGGGCAGCATCCCAAGTCACCTTGGATGGGAGGGCTTCATAGTATGGGTAGGTATCATCTTGACTATGAAGTCAGACTGCTTCTTCTTCCTCATGTCTCTTCATCCATCTAAATGAGATTGACATTTCTGTCATTGGACTGAGTAGCTTGCTTCCTTGGGCAGTGCTTTTGGATGTGGCCTTGATTTCCATAGTAAAAATAGGTAGGGGCATATAGCTGAGCCTATATATAGTTGTAGCTGAGAGTACCTAAGAAGAACTCCTATTGTCTTGTTGTCAGTAGTCTGACCTGTTATCATGACAGTAATCTTGTTGTCTTCCTCTTTGATTCTTTAGCTGTACTACTGTGATGACTAAGTCTTTCATCTGTTTGGTGAGTATGGTCATTGAGTCCTCTTGAGCTCTTGGTGGCTGCTGCTATTGCTGTGGCTGTTGACTGAATTGGGCTGAAGTTGAAGGTGGGAGTCTGTTCTTGTAATTGGCCAACCGAGTTCTGAGGAATGCATTCTCCTGCTCTATAGTAGTGGTTCCTCAAATTCTTGGAGATTCCTGACTCATAGTACTCTTGCTGGGCTGGTCTGTTGTCTGCTTCCCAATATTCTTGTACTCCAGCAACTTGCTGCTTGATGCTCCAGTAACCCATCCTGATAACTTGCCTTCTGAGCTCTGAGTATAGACCATTGAGGAAGGTGGTAGAGGCTAGTGCCAGTTGAACTGCAGGCTGGAGATTCACCTTGATCATTTGAGCTTGGATCCAATAATAGAAATACTTCAGGGTTTCATTGGGTGCTTGAGTCATATAGGTTAAGGCCTCTTGTGCTTCTTGTTGATGCTCAAGACCATTGAAGTGTATACAGAGCCAGTTCTTGTGGATGGTGCACCTTTCAGAATAGTCTGCATTCTGAAGGTGGTCAACATGTTCTTGTTTATGAATCTCTCTTCCAACAAGCTTGGCTTAGTTATATCTCTGTAGGGCTAAGCCTCTCAAGAGTGACTCTATGATTCTGAGTTGTCTTGAGCATCCCATTGCTTGGCAGCAGCTTGTACCTTGATTCTCTGACAAATTTCTCAATATCTTCTCTGTCTGCTCCATAAAACTTCTGGAGGTAGCTCATATCTGGCTCGTCTTCACTATCCTTGTAGTCTGAGTCTGGTTCAGAAGTAGTGTTCCTTGAAGGTCCTTGTGGAGAAGGAGATGGTGAAGATGCTCAATATATAGGAAGTGCTGGTAGAGGATGGTGTCTTGGTGATATAGGAGACCTAGGTCTTCTGATTAAGGCTGGAGTATAGGTTCTTAAAGGTGGTGACCTCCTAATTGACTAGTAGTGGATATCAAATACTGAAGCTCTAAGAGAAGTATTATTCCTTATCTCTTATAGATAGTAGCAGGGTGTGAGTGATTAAGGTGCAGAGGTCCAGGTAATTAAAGGTGCTAGGGAGTTGATGTAACTGGTGTTGAACTCATCTGCTCCTTGCAGCTGTGAAGTAGTGGGGTTCTGTTCACCTTGCTGGAAGTCTGGGTTGCTATTGGTATGATGATATAGATTGAACTCATCTTCTAGGCTGTAGAGGTGGTAGTCCTCCTCTCCTTTGGATATTTCAAAGTAAACTTAGTCTAGAGGAGTAGCTCGATTGATGGCTGTAGTGATGTAGTCACTTCGGTCTAAATTCTTCCTATAGATTTAGGTCTGATACTCTTCAGGAAGATCTCCTTCTAGGTCTTGAAGCTAAAGGGGTTCCAGTTGTCCTCTGAGTTGTCTTCTCTTCCTTGAGGTCAAGCCATAATCTGGGTTATTTTTATCCTCTGATTCAGTCCTCTGGCTGCTATTTCTGAATAAAGTCTTGGCTGCTGTCCTGACAATGGTGTGGGCCTTCTTTTCTGCTGAAGAGGGCAGTCCCTAAACTTGTTGCTGGCTAGGTTCTCCTGGAGTCTCCAATGTAGATGGCTGCTGGGTTCTTGAGCCAAAAGGTTAAGTCTTTAAAAAAAAACTATTCCCAGTTGAGCCTCCAAAATGTGGCATGCAATTTGTATAACTATATGCCTCTTATATGGCTCAATGTGCCACTTGATGAAGTACGTGATATGTATATTGATATAAAAAAGAGTCTTCAAGTAGATGATCATATGATCAGGTCATTCATAATGTCATCAAAAGGGTTGGTGATCAATGGCTCTAATGTTCAGCAGTCAATAGAGATGATCATTCTTTAAGGATATTTCTGGTGATTGTTTATCTTGCTAACTGAGGTAGTGACTACTTGGGTACATAGCCAGAATATGCAAGTATTGGTCAATTAACATGTATAATGGACTTGTATCTTGAATATACAGAGGGTCAGTGATGGTCAGTTGCTAACTCTTGAATTTGATGGCTTATGGTGCAGTGGGTAAAGAAAACAGAGATTGATGACTTGCTTGTCTGTCTGACTTGTTAACTTGAGGATGACAGGTAAATGGTGACTGTGCTGGCAGGTGACAGTCTAGTATCCTATGTGGTGAGTATTCTTGAGTTCTTTGGGTATCCTAGATCTTGTTCTTGAATACAGTCTGAATGTGTGGGTTTTGTCTGAATGTATGATCTAAATGCATGGCTGGGTCGAATGCATGATGGTTGGGCTGACAGGATCTCAGTGGCAGTCTTGAGTTAAATGGGGTGGCTTTCTTTAACTTACTGGTGGTTTTACTTGAACTAAACAGGTGGTCAGTTTCCTTAACTTAGTGGTGGCTTGAACAAGAGTTATCCTTGGCTCTTGGAGTCTTTTTCCAAAGTTCTTACACTCAAACTTAAGTTGGTTTATCTTACACTAGACTTCTCATCATTCAGATAAAAGCCAATTGACTAAGGTTTATTCACTCATTCTTTGGGAGTATTTTATATATTGTGGTTGCTAGGTCACTTGTATTGAATATAAAGTTGCTATCTGGTTGCTATTGCTACCTTGGCTAACTATTGTAATGAACCACAAAAACGTACCACCTGAATTACAGCCAGATGATGTGAACAGCCAGATGACATGAACACTTAGTATAGTAACCAGCACAGCAACCATTGCTGCAGAAAACTGTATAAATAACCAGATAGCTAAAATAGGGAAAATCCCTGACAGTGGCTGCCACCCTGACAGTGGCTGTCACTCTGACAGCAGCTGTCACCCCAAACACACTATAAATAGCAATCTATAATTAGCCAGATAGCAACCAAGGTAGCAACTACAATGTATAAAATACCCCAGAGACAAGAGTGAATAAACCTCAGTTCTGAAATTGAATCCAAAGCAAAAGACAAGTCTGCCTATAACACTTTGAGGGATATGCCTGCCCAGAGCCACTTGGTCCAAGAAGGATTGCAACACTTAGGAGAAATGCCCACTCTAGAGCCTCTTCTAGGAGATTGTGAGCTTGGTTCTTCATTTCCACTCCAGTCCACTTTCCAATACAAAGAAGTTTGTCAAGAGAAGTCCACCAGTTTAAGTCCGCCTCTCAAAGCCAGTCAATTGATGTAACTTTGAAGCCTGAAGTCTTGCCACCATATTTTGTCCACCGATCCACCATGTACCGCCGATCCGCATTTATTCATTCCACCATTTTCAAGAGATCCGCCACTTAAGGGATAAGCCGCCATTCAAGAAGTCCACTGATCTGCCACATTTTGCTGATCAGCATCATTCTACATTTTGTCTGCTGATCTGCCGCACTCTACCAATCTGCATCATTCGTCCACATCGTTCAAGCTCATGTCGCTCAATCTGTCTCATCTGCTTAAAAGCCACATCGCTTGCATCGACCGCTCAATCTGCACCATTCAACCCGATCGCCGTCATGCCAGCAATCCGCATCCAGAACCTGCTCCCTTTAAGGAATAACTGATCGACTGGTTCCCAGAGAGCTCGCTTAAGGAAATCTGCCAAATTGCAAGAAATCACACCATTAAGGAAACCTGAAATCCGACCACCCGGGTCACGAAATTATCCATTGATCGTCGCCCAAGTAGGAAACCCATTCACATACACAACCCAAGAATGCTGCCAAATTAGGAATCACATGCAGAAGTCTCCAACTGTTGAATATTATACCACTAAACACCAATACAAGGAACCTATACATATTATCTGAACATTTTGTTGCTTTTTAACAAAGTAACTGGGGGCTTAAGCCAATCTACACAGCTGCCCAACCTTATAATTTGCCTCTATTGAGCTGGGCACATTACACTATAGTGTGGCTGCTATGTTTTAAAGCTAAGTATGCTATTGACTTACTGGCAGTGATAGATTGGCAATTTATGTCATTGGTTTGCTGGCAGTAAGATGTAGTGTTTTGAGTTATGCTATGCTATTGGCTTGCTGGTGGTGATAGATGTTACACTAGTAGTTATGTTATGAGGGTTAGGGTCTTGTGCCAATGACAAGAAATGTTTGGGAGTGGCTATCTATTATGAAGTTAAACTATAACACACTTGTGTGGGAGGGGTATTTGTAAGCAACAGGAAGGTACTGATCTGTACTTTAAAGAGTATAGTACCCTTCATTAGTGGTAAACAAATCATCTTGCTGGATTATGACTTCATTATTCTGCTCTTCAAAAGGAGGAAGTACTGGCCAAGAGGTGAGAGGATAGAATGGTGGCCAATCATCTTCAATGTCATTCTCCAATCCTTGAACAGCTTGAATGTGGACAAAAGACTGATAAACTCTGTGTTGCTCTTCTTATTCTTCTAAGGACTCATCAGTTTCAGTGTCAGAGGGGGCTGCTTTGGGAGCAGGGTCTGGAAGTTCTTGGGACTCTTCCTCTAAGACAGGGACTTCTTGAGCTTCTTCTTGATTCAGCACCCAGATATTATAGTATGAAGTAAGGCTGACAGGATGGTGGGTAGTCAGGGTAGCTTCAGTAGGTATTTCAATAGTAATGGGTAGTCCTTCAAATGTCTCCATAAGACTCATGAGATGACCTTGGTGGTTGTCTTGGAGGGGTATAGTGTGAAAACCTGGCAAGGTGGGTTTGGTTTGTTGGCTTCCCACAGTGATGCAGTTGCTTCTAATATAATTGGCCACTTCAGATTCCACCCAATTGGCTTCTTCAGTGGTAAGGTAGACAATATTCTTGATAGTTACTCTTTGTAAGTATGTAATGGCCCAGGAGATTGGCAAAAGATTTGGTGGACACAGAGGGCTCTCTTGATAAGCTGGCTAGTAGTTAACAGTTCAGCAGCAAGGTCTTCCTAGTCATCTTCTTGGGTTTTGTTGCAGAGGTGGTGGCTGATTTCATAGTCATACCAGAGGGTCATCCAATCAGTGATATCCTTGAGCTGCTGGGTCATGATGTACTGATAGTTAATGAAGTATCCAAGGTCTTCAGTATCGAAGTTCAGATGGTCTGAGGTATCTGGGTGCCAGATAGCCTTCTTGATGGCATCAAAGACAATGGTCTTGAGACTTACCAAAGGGGTAGAGTAGCAGGAGGTCTGGTTGGAGTAGCAGGTGGGAGGTATTGTATATAGAATACTTGTTCTTTGGTACTGGTTCTTGAGGCTGAGGATAGATCTTTTAAATAATGTGGTCTTCATTTTGGCTCAGATTATAATTACTTCTTTTGGTATGATTCTTGATGGATTAGGTTAATTATTTAGATGTTACACCATTATGCCATCTGATCTTAGCAGTAACCAGTACTCTATATTCTGATATTGTTGATTGTGCATATTACAATAGTTAAGTTTTATTCAACTATAGCTGTAGAAGAAGATAGATTAGTTGAGACCTCTGCAAATTTTACCCTAGCTGTAACATTTTAGCATAGTTTATTTCTTTTTCTTTGTCTTTCTAGTATTTTTTGTAATCTTCTAGTACCTTTCAAATGATTAGAAATCCTTTCTTGGCACTAAGCCACAGCTAGAACATTCTTGTCACTTTCATTCCAGTCACAGAACTTCATGGAACATTGTAGATCTTTATTTGTCATCATTGCCAAGAATCTTTCTTCTTGGCATTTCCTTTGATTACTCAGATCCTTCTGGATCCTTCTTTCATATCTTGTATAAATATCCTCTCTGTTCTCTTGAATAAAGCTCAGAATATTTTCTCCCTGAATCCACAAGATCTTCCTGAACTCTTAGTAACTCTTTGAGCTACTTTGAACATCTAGAATTTAGTCACTTCCTCATTTTAAGAAACCAGAACTGTTACACTTGGTAGTAGTGGTTAAGTTATACCTTGCCTAAACAAGAAACCTCTCAAGAACTAGTCAAATATCATGTCTATGGACCCCAACACTGACACCTGGGACAACAACACCTACAGTACCCCTTATGGTAACTATGTCCCACAGAACACACTCTATATTCAGCAAGAAGAAGAGAAGGAACAACCAATTCCTACTCAGTCATCCAGGACTCTAGAAAGCCTGCTGCACACTGCACTGGCTCAAATTTCCCAACTTTAAGAATGACTGGACAAGAAGGAGGGTAAAGCTTCTGCACAGTCTATACCTGCACCTACAATGGTTTCTCCAACAGCAGTCACCATCAAGCCTCAGAAGCCTAATACCTTTGATGGCCAAAGAGAAGGACTGTCTACTGATACTTGGCTTTTCCAATTGGAGCAGTATGGAGAACTGATCAATTTAGATGAAGCAGTACTAGTCCAATTTGCTGCCACACTCCTCCAAGGGAATGCTGCAATCTGGTGGTGAAATCATGTCCAGAACACAAGATTCTCTGGCCGAATCAAGGTCTGGGATGAATTCACAAATACTATTAAGGGCCTATTCAAGTCTGTCAACAGCAACAAGGTTGTGTGAGATCATCTGGCAAATGTCAAACAACTCAAGTCTGTGCAAGTATACAATATACAATTCCTGTCAATTCTTTTGGAGCTACCTTATGTTACTGAAAACAAGAAGGTTGACAAGTACATCTAAGGTCTCAAGGGACAAACCTGAGTTTGTATTGAACTAGAAGAACCCAAAGACCTAGACACTGCAATGAAAATTGCTAATAGGTTTGATGTTATTACCTATGGCAACCACTTTGGGCAGAAGAGACCACCATTCAACAACAATCCCAGAAGGGAGGAAACTAAAGTCAGAACTGTTGGACCTGCCTCCATGGATTTGGACACCATCAATAAGAACAAGAAGAACAAGCTTATATCTGAGGAAAAGGAGCACCTCAAGAAGGCTGGAGCCTGCTTCTTTTGCTGATAGCCTGGCCACATTGCTACAAAATGTTCCAAGAAGACTACCAAACCCAAGAGGATCCTAGTCCTGTCCAAAGACACCCAAGGTTATCAAGTCAAACAAGAAGTTGTACTCAATTTCATGTGAGTCAATCCCAAGGCCCAGATTCCTTAAGTACAGTCAGAAGGAGCCATTGGTTTAGACCTTCAATCCATCCAACAAGTCACTATTCTGGCCCATAAAAGAAGGCTCATTCCAACTGGCCTTGCAGTCGAAATACCCAAGGAACATTATGCAAGAATTGTACCAAGATCTGGCCTCAGTGTCAAGCACTCACTAGATATTAGCACTGGAGTCATTGACCCTGACTTCCAAGAAGAAATGCAAGTCCTACTAATCAACCACAAGGACCAGCCTTATACTATCAATGAAGGTGACAGAATTGTACAGCTCATTCTGGAGCAAGCCACCTTGCCTGCCATCAAGGAAATCACCAAGTTGTCTTCAACCAAGCAAGATCAGAAAGACTTTGGCAGCACTGATCAGGTTGCTAGCATAGCTGAGAACTGAGTCAACTCAATGCTCACCATCAAAGATCTAGTCAAAGGTCAAGAAATAGATGTCCTCATAGACAGTGGAGCTGTTGGAAACTTCTTCAACAAGAACCTCATCGACAAACTCAAGATTCTCACCAAGCCAGCCAGCAAGAATGGTGGAGTTGTCACTGCTGATGGCACCACTCTACCAATTGACTCAATTGCCACTAAGCTTCCCCTCAAGATTCAGAAGTACTGTGAATGTTTAGATTTCAAAGTGGTGCCCCTAGGAGATTATGACCTGATCTTAGGCAAGCCCTGGCTTATGCGACACAACCTACACATTGATTGGACCAAGAATGAAGTTACTCTGATTCAAGATGGAGTCAACATTAAAATCAAGCCAGACAAGACTCAGATGAAAACCCCAATTGCAACTCTCTCTGCAATCCAGTTCAAGAAGGCTCTGAAGAAAGCTACCTGTGTCTTTGTTGCACTGATCCAACCCAAGAAAGAAGACAAGAAGCTATCAATCAGCAAAAGTGTCAAGTTACTGGTGAATAAGTATAAAGATGTCTTCCCAGACAAGTTACCTGGCCTACCACCTTCAAGAGATCATGACCACAAAATCAAGCTGGTACCAGATGTGGCCATTTCTAAGAAGAAGATGTTTCACATGTCACCACTTGAAATTGAAGCAGTCAAGAAGGAACTCAATGACCTTATCAAGTGAGGAGCCATTCAGCCAAGCAAGTCACCTTTTGGCTCCCCAGTCCTATTTGTCAAGAAGAAGGATGATACCTTGCGAATGTGCATAGACTACCATGCACTCAACAAGATTACTGTCAAGAATTATTACCCACTGCAACTCATCAACCAAATATTTGATGCTCTCAAGAATGCCAAATACTTCACCAAGATTGACCTTACCTCTGGGTATCACCAAATTTGCATCAAACCAGAAGACATACCCAAGATGGCATTCATGACACCATTTGGACTATACAAATTTCTAGTCATAGCCTTTGGCCTCACCAATGCACTAGCAACCTTTCAAGACCTCATGCAGACTGTCTTCAAGGATCAGCTCTATATCTTTGTACTTGTGTATATTGATGACATTCTGATCTTCAGTGGCACTGAAGAAAAACATCTCAAACATATTGAACAAGTCCTCAAGATCCTCTGCAAACACAAGCTTTATGCAAAGCTCAAGAAGTGTGAATTCTTCAAAGATTAAGTCGAATACCTTGGACATATTGTATCAGCCAAAGGGATTCAAGTAGACCCAAGGAAAATACAAGACATTGAACAGTGGCCTGTACCAGCAAGCCTCACCAAACTTAGGTCCTTCCTTGGTCTGGCTGGATACTACCATCAATTTGTCAAGAACTTCTCTGGCATAGCAGAATCTTTGACAAACCTCCTGTGAAAGGAACCTAACTCAGACCTCTATGTTTCCTACATCTGGGACACCTTCTGTCAACAAGCCTTTCAAGAACTCAAGAACTGCCTGACCCATGCATCTGTTCTTAGAAACATGGACCCAAACTTGAAGTTCACTGTTACTACTGATGCATCCAACTTTGCAATTGGTGTAGTCATCTCTCAAGATGATGGACAAGGACACAGACCCATTGCATTCGAGTCAAGAAAATTGTCCCCTGCAGAACAAAAGCTAGTCACTCATGAAAAGGAACTCCTGGCAATCATTCATGCCCTCAAGACCTGGCAATACTACTTAGAAGGAGTTGAGGTTGACATGATCACAGATCACAGATCCCTCCAGTACATCAACACCCAACCAACTCTTTCCTATCAACAAGCCAAGTAGAGTCAGCTACTTCAGACCTTTACCCTGAACATCATCTATAAGCCTGGCAAAACCCTGGTTGTACCAGACATGCTCTCAAGAAGGTCTGACCTTGCTGCCATTTTACAAGTCACTGTGGCACTCAAATTCCTTACCCAGATCAAGACCGCTTATGAACAAGACCCCCTGGCTCTACAAAAGGACACTAAGGAATTTAAAGAAAAGTACACCTTCAAGGACAACCTCATATACCATCAAGACAAGGTCTATATTCCTGCCAACCCTGAACTAAAATACAAGATCCTTCATGAACATCATGACTCCCCACTAGCTAATCACCTGGAAACTGAGAAGACCATCAAGAACATTCAATGAGACTACTACTGGCCCAACATGCTCAAGGAAATCAAAGAGTATGTTCAAAGCTGTGACCTTTGTTAAAGAAATAAATCAAGCAATCAAACACCTGCTGGTCTTCTACAACCATTACCAATTCCAACCAAGAAGATCAAGTAAGTCACAATGGACTTTATTGTACAACTCCCATGAACTAAATTAGGCTATGATGCCATTGTTGTGTTTGTGGACCACCTGACCAAGATCACAATTGCCAAGCCAACCACAACCAATGCCACTGCACCTAAAATCACTAGAATCTTCTTCATGTCTATCTTCTGCCAATATAGACTTCCCCAAGTAATCGTCAGTGACCACAACTCCAAATTCACAAGTCACTTCTGGCAAGTACTCTTTAAGGCTCTTGGAACTCAAATCACTATGTCCACTGTCTTCCACTCTCAAACTGATAGACAAACTGAGCAAATGAATAGAACACTTGAACAAATGCTCAGAAACTATGTGTCTTATAAGCAAGATGATTGGGACTGCTACCTGACCTATATCGAGTTTGCCTACAACAATGCAGTCTAATCATCTACTTGTCTTTCCACTTTCCAGTTACTACATGATCAAAACCCTGAGACCCCTGCAAGTCTAGTCTCATTTCAGCAATCCAGTCATACACAAGTCCTCACCGCCCAGAACCTTATCAACAAAATGGATTCCCTTCTTAAGATCGCTACTGCAAATCTGCAAAAGGCTCAACAATATCAAGCTAAGTATACAGATAAGAAAT
The DNA here is from genome assembly GCA_003951145.1 of Jimgerdemannia lactiflua. NCBI lineage: Eukaryota > Fungi > Mucoromycota > Endogonomycetes > Endogonales > Endogonaceae > Jimgerdemannia > Jimgerdemannia lactiflua. The sequence continues at coordinate 19,095 of RQIL01005443.1, forward strand.
GACATGATGTTAACTATACTATTGGAGATATGGTTTTACTCAAAGCCAACAACATTAAGACTCAATCTCAAGTCAACTGCCAGTTAGCCAAATTCCAACCCAAGTACCTTGGACTCTTTGAGATTACTGAGCAAGTCTCTACCTACTCCTACCATCTCAGTCTACTGACAACCATACATATATATCCAGTATTCTACATGTCACAACTCAAGGCCTGGAACCAGTCACCCCCTTACCCTGGCTGAATTCTGACACCCTCAGCACCAGTTATAGTTAAAGACCACATTAAGTATGAAGTTGAGAAAATCTTAGACAAACGAGTTTGATACTATTGTACAGAATACCTAGTCAAGTGGATGGGCTACCCTGAATATGATGCTACCTGGGAACCTTCTGCCAATCTCAAGAACTCTCAAGACCTCATTTAAGAGTTTGAGCAAAAAGGAACTCATTGACTACCTGTGAGGTTCTCCCCTTAGATAGTAGATGACATACTATACTGATCAGGTACATTATGCATTGGGGCACTCTAAGGGATATAGCATCAGTAACAAGACCTACAGAAGAACTCTGTAAACCCTGCAACTAATGAGGTTCGAACCAGTTCTTATCCAATCAAGATGATACTTTGGCCCTCACCTTATACAAGAATGGCCAGTCCTTGCCAATGAGCTGATATATTTTATTCATATTTCCTTTTGGTTTTATCTTCTTATATTACCTTCCGAATTCAATGAGGACATTGATTCTTAAGGAGGAGGAGATGTAAAATTTTAGTATAGTTTATTTATTTTTCTTTGTCTTTCTAGTATTTTCCATAATCTCCCAGCACCTTCTGAATGATTAGAAATCCTTTCTTGGCACTAAGCCACAGCTAGAACATTCTTGTCACTTCCATTCCAGTCTTAGCTAGTCACAGAACATTGCAGATCTTTATTTGTCATCATTGCCAAGAATTTTTCTTCTTGGTATTTCCATTGATTACTCAGATCCTTCTGGATCCTTCTTTCATATCTTGTATAAATATCCTCTCTGTTCTCTCGAATAAAGCTCAGAATATTTTCTCCCTGAATTCACAAGATCTTCCTGAACTCTTAGTAACTCTTCAAGCTACTTTGAATATCTAGAATTTAGTTGCTTCCTCATTTTAAGAAACCAGAACCATTACACTAGCTCTGCCATTTCTTTATTAATTATATCACCATTGAGTGAGTTGCTAGTGTGGAACTCTGACAAATAGTTGATAGGATTACGATGTATAATGGTCTTTAATAGTATCCATTTTTCCATTAGGAAAAATAGGACATTGGCAAACAAGATATCATTGGGTTACAAAGATGCATATTAGACAAGCTGTTATTAATGTCATGGAATTTGCAAGGATAATATCTATCCTGGAGAGCTTGAGAGAAGTTGTGGAATTTTGTATTATATGAATTATTGTCCATATTTAGCTTAAAAAATTTAATACAATGTGACAGCATTTTTATGCCCAATTTTCGTCTGTTTATATATATGTACTTATCTGTAATATCTTTTGACCAAATATAAAATGGATGTATTGCTCTAGCTAGTTGAGTTTTCTAGAGTATATGCCAAAAGAGAGCCTAAGAGGTGGGTGTGGGTAGGCCTTATTTATAGTTCTCACTTTGTGGTGTTGTCATATTTTATAACTGAGCTGCATTTCGCATAACCTAAAGATTTGCTATTTTGTTTAGTCAAAAACAATATTATAAATGATATATTACAAGGATATTATGCATTCGAATTGGAATGTACTGCCAAAGGGGCATCAATTAAGCACCAACATAAGGGGCGAAACATGATACAACACCACGTTTGTACAAATTGCCTGCCTGCAGAATTGCATATGATAGATCTTTACTATTGAGCCTGGGCTGAAGCAATTATTCATATTCCGTCTCCCGTCCATCGTCCGTCTTCCATCGCCCCTCGGCTTCCATCGTCCGTCTTCCATCGCCCCTCGGCTTACATCGTCTGTTTTCCATCTCCCACCTATTCCATCGCCCGATGGGTTAGTTGGTGCATACAGATTAGAAATTAAAATGTGCCAGATGACCCATATGAAAATGGTGTATGCTGATGGTACGCCAATCACCCTATACCTTATCCCTGAATAACTAACGCTCTCGCCAGGATGAGTATTATCAGGATAATGGGAATTCGGCGCAAGCCTTCGGTTTATGCTAATCACGCCACTGTAAATATGTTATCTTCCCGTCCCTTCCGGTTCGAGAAATGCTATCCGATACAGAAACGTCTCGAAGTTACTTCTTATATAATTGGTATTGATGATTAGTATAATCTTCGTGACTTAACCATCTTTTGATTTAAATGTACATGCGAATTTTCTCCTTCCAAGTTCTCGCCAGTGTTCCTGAGTACCGTGCCCCAATTCGCCACCTTTGGACCTTCCAATCCCTCTAGCTCTTATCAAATTAAGATATTGAGCTGTTAATTTTAAAATATAATTTATAGGACTCTATACACATAATTTCTCATCTAGGCTCTAAATTTTGGCCACTTCCCGGTCACCCACCTACCTTCCAACAGTCTGCATCTAACTGGTCAATTGCGCTATCTCAATATGTGCTCCCAATGCATAGGGATGGCAGCCACGACCGTCATTCAATTCCACGCCAGACAGTGCCTGTGGGTTTCTCCGCCGTAGCATCCTCGTCCCTAACTCCGGTGTCACATCGTGTGTCCAGTGTTTCATCGCTATTTGGAGACACCCATTTCGGGAAGTCTTCGTTTCAGCTCTCGCTACTGAACGGGGCTAAAGGCGAATGGCGCAGGATTTAGCGAACACAGATGCCTACATGTTGTGCCCCAAACAGGACGAATTCTGTTTTTTTTGAAAAAAAGTCATCATTATTTCATTAATCATTGTCTTTTGTAATCACATTTTGTCCTAAACAAATAATTGCACTTTAATCGTGATCGTTTGGCAAATAGTTTGCCTTTAATCATCGTCCTTCGCCCTTGACAAATCGTTGCAAGCCAAAGGATGACGATTTAACGGCGACGATTTGACAAAGGGTGGCGTTTTGGCCGCTACTGAACGGTTAATGACGTTCATTTTTTATTCCCGTTCGGATCACTATCGGCACTAATCTTCACGCTGATTCGTGTCAGAGTCCATTACAATGCCGTTTGCTAGTTCGAACGTGCCACAATGCCCGAATTTCATGCCCGTGTAAATCGAATCCACCAAAAAAAACCGGACCAAGATTTGTGCGGTTCTCACAAAGCAGCAATTTTATTTTTATTTTTATCATATGGAATGTGATGAGGTAAAGTCGATTCCGCATTGATCACATGATCTTAAAACACCAGTTACATAGCGCGCCACCCAATTCTGAACTAGTCAAGGCAAACATCAAGCATACGGTGCACTGACCAGCATATGGTATGGCCGGGCGCTATAATAAATACGTGGCCAGTTGAGTGATATTACCTTTTTTT
>RQIL01005454.1:0-12696 GCA_003951145.1 Jimgerdemannia lactiflua
AAAAAAAAAGATGAGCATTTGTGCCAATCAATTCTTCTTCATTACTTCAAATGAGATTGTTGTATTGTGGTTTCTGGTGAGAAGAAGGATTTCTCCTATATAATCTGAATCAATGACTCTTTCTTCTATGGATATTTCACTTTTCACCAAGCTACTTCTTATCTTGAGGATTCCAATATAGTTTGGTGGAATAGTTACTTTGATTTCTGTCCCAAGGATGGTTGTGGTCTGTGGTTTGAGTATGGTGTATGTTGTAGTAGACAGGTCCATTTCAGCTGCATTCTCTGATTTATACTATGGCATAACTGCATCTGGGTGGATCCTCCAAATTTTGACTGTGATATCCTCATCTTCATCATTACTGTCATCTAGAAGCTCTGGTGGTCCATCTTCTATTTCCTCCTGGTTCTTCTTTATCTTACTAGTGATCTCCTTTACCTTAATGATTCAAAAGTAGCAGCAATTCAGGTGCTGGGCTTTCGCCATGGGGGCACACTCCTTGTAGTATATATCTATTTGCAATTTTCATATACCATTCTTCTTCCATCAACTGCTTGCCTTTTCCTTTCCTTGTGGTGACCAAATAGGCCTCTTCTTCTTATTCTCCCTCTATCTTGGGGTGGACTTCTTTGTGGACATTGATGGGAATTCTGATCTTTCTGCCCCAATAGATGATTTGTATCTTCTGAGCACTGAGATCAATCATTGCCTTGGCTTTGTGAAGCCATTGGTTGCCAATGAGGATATTATAGTTGGTTGCATTAGTGATGATAACATCCACTGGGATAGTGGCTTCTACAAATTTGATTGGCACATCTTGAATCTTTCTCAGGAGTGTTGCTCACATTCCATCAGCTATGATGAATATCAGTTTGATTGCTTCTTCTATTTCCCAACCCAGGCAGTCTACTGCCTTCTTAGTGATAAGACATCCTCCAGCTCCTGTATGAATGATGGCCTCAAAGACTTGGTCTTCAATCTAATAGGTGGCATAAGCTGATGTCTTTCAATTGTCTTCACTCTCTTTACTTTAGTCTTCTTGAGCATTATTGGCTTCAATGATTCTCCAACCTTGATCCTTTCTGATATCTGAGATTCTTATTCTCATTTGTTGTCTGAAGGTTGGGATTTCTGTCAGTTGACCAAAGGTTACATTGACTTTTTGGTCTTTGAGATCCTTGAAGATATTGTACTTGAAAATCTTAGTCTTGTGCAACTTCTGCTCTCTCTTTTCTTTACTTGATAGAGTAGTGTTCTGGATAATATCTTTTACTGCTTGTTCAAGCTCAGCATCTTATTCCAGCTCCATATCTTAGTCAGCCTTTCTTTGTTGAGTCTCCTTTTCAATGACCACTTCTGGCCACTTTGTCTATACTTGGGTCTTCTTTGGAGGTCTGCCTACAGACTTCTTGTAAGGAGTAGCTTGGGTGTCCTTCTTGCTTGAGGTAGCAGGATAGGCTTTCCATTCCTTCTGCTCCTCCTCTGATTCTCTAATCTCCTCAAAGTGATAGTGTTTGCTTATTCTTAGTTCCTAGCTGCATTGCTTGATTGAGCCTTGTGCTTGGTTTCTGCCATGCAATCTGAGGCATAATGGCCTTCTTCTTTATATTTGTAACATATTATTGATTGTCTTTCATTTGTGATAGCAAACTTCTGTACTGGCTGCTTCTTGAACTCCTTGACTACAACACTCAGCTATACAGTCATCTCTGTAAACCATTTGGCCAGTTCCTCCATCAGATCAGCCTTTCTTGGTTCTTGAGATTGTGATTGTTGTTGTTGAGTATTCCTATTGACTATGGTAGTTGGGACTATGTGGGTGTTCCTTGGTTCAATTTTTACTCCAGTTACTCTTTCCATTATATGGCCTTGTGGGTGTCTGGCAGTCCACTATCTCTGAGCATAGATAACTTTCTATACCAGGTCCAGTGCTATTGAAGTGGATCATATGGCTAAGGCAATTTCTTGGTAGATATCTTTCATAAAGGTATTTTTGGCCACCTGGTCATAAACTGCATCAGGATAGTCAGCAAGAACTATTTGATATCAGATCCTTGTGTAGAATGTATTTGGGTCTTCAGACATTCCTTGACAGATAGTATTCAATTGATCTTTGAAAGCTTGTTTGATTTCATTAGTATAGTAGGTGTTTTGGAGCCAAGTCTTTATGGCTAATAGTACTGCTGAGTCATCAGCTTCTCCATGATTGGTTGTAGTAAAAGCAGTTCTTGCTGGGCCTCAAAGACTTACAGGGAGTAGGGCTACTTGCTGTGTTGCAAGCAGCATACTGCTCAAAATCATCAATAAAGGTGATGATTGATTCATCAGAGGTATATCTATAGAATATAAGTAGTCTCATATCCATTCTGTCTGATAGTGTTGTGTGGATTCTTGTAGCAGTTGTTTGTTGTTCAGCTTGAAAGTGAGGGATTCATCTTGAATCACCAGCCATTAGGCACCAAGTTATAATATAGTAGATGCTAAACTTAGCAAGTATATCAGATTTCTTTATCTTGAATTCTTGTCTTCTTGACTCTTAAAGTTAGTAGTTCTGTGAGGCCAAATGTATCAAAGAGATAATCTTGAAGATTCTTTATTGGTATACTTATCTTTTATCCTAATACTTTCAATCTGAGGTTTATTCACTCAAAGATACTGGGGTATTTATACAAGTTTGCTAGCTATAAGGTAGCTGCTAAGCTATATAGCTAAGTTATAAGTTATTTAGAAAATGTCAAAATATTTTGACAAAGTCAAAATACTATACTATATTGGGACTCTTGATCTTGAATATTTCAAAATATTTAGAAAATGTCAAGATTGGGGACTGCTATACTAATTTGGGACTAAGTGCAATCAAGTGTCTATCCCTTATTCCTTCTTCCAAATTTGGCTCTACTGTCACAATATATAAATCTGAAATTTTGCTGCTTTTTAACAAAGTAACTAGGGGCTCAAGCCAATCTACATAGCCACCCAACTCTTGTAATTTGCCTCTATTGAGCCAGGCATATTATAATGTATTTGTGTATTTTTTAAAGTATAACATCAGTGATGAGGGTTCCCATGCTCTGGCTGAGTCTCTAGCTGAATATCAAATGGGTGAATTGATCCAGCTGACATATGTGTGTTTATTCACCTATCCTCTGTTCATCTTTAGACTACAACATTGACAGTGAGATAATAAATGACATAGGCATGGCTTTGAAGCAAAATGATACTTTGACTAAACCTAATAACAGTGGTATGTCAAAATTATATAACAGTTGTCTTCAGGTGGGGGTATTATCAGAGCATACTCTCTAGGCATTGGATGGGGGGTTTGAGTTGCAGGTTTTATATTTGTTGAAATTTATTTTCAAGTTTTGTTTTACTGCTATCATATAAGATTAAGTTAAACATCTTTAAATTTAAACCTCATTATTCTGGGTGCATACCTATCAAATCGGCAAAACCAGCCAGGAATTAGCCACAGTACGCCAGGGGTTGAAACAACAACTCATACAAAATCTGAAAAAAGGCCGCACTGACAAGCCGGATGCAGCCAGGACTCACCGGTTCGCCCATCGATATATTCCTAAACGTCTTCCACCAGCCATAGAAGACGATCACAACCCCCCAGGCAGAAACAATCCACAGCGGAAGGTCAGCTCAACTTCAACCTATACAGGAATCCCGGAAACTCGCATATGGCAGCATCATTATGGAAGAATCGGAACCACAGATTCAATCCAATGAAGCCGAGCCACATGCCTGGATTGTCAACACCTTAGCCACGGAGACCATTCGTGAAGTACCCTATGAAGATTTTGTAAAAGGCGCTATAGTTGGCCGTGGTAACTATGGAACATTGTACAGGGCCAGTTGGAAAGGACATGAATTGCCATTTGTTGATGTCAAGGATTTTTTGATGTGAGCGACATGGTTCACGATGTTCAAGTTTTTATAACGTTGGGGGAGCACGACCACATTGTCCAGTTTTATGGTATCACAAGGTAATTTTAGAAAAAGGAATATTGTAGACATTTTGATGGAATGGTTATGTTTCACTCAATTAAGTGTCGAAAATTCTTAGCTATACAAATCCCTAGAATACATGTCAACCATTCAACATGTTAATCAGCTACGAAAAAGAAGAGACTAAGCGGAGGGAAGTTTAATTTGAATACGATCTATAATCCGGTACTTTGCTTCATTCCACAAAGTCACGGCGGGGTACACCTTGTCCGGAAGGTCGGTCCACGCAATTCCTTGGTTAACCCCATTGACAGAAAGGGCGCAAGTGTGGTTGCTTTTATCCAGATGGAGCGTCACTACATCGCCACTGTGAAGATTGACGCCATAGTTACGGGTCACTCCTGACCCCGTTACCTTCCGATAGTTCTGGTAACAATGGAATGCCCACGCTGATGGCTTCTTCCACAAGGCAGAATCGAAATCAGAAAACTCTTCTTCCACTAAACCGATCTGGTTGATGGCACACCCATCTTGTAAACCGACAGACTCGACCACTATATCCCATTCGTGCAACCCTTCCCGGGTCGTCGTCCCGGGGACGGAGATCCTTGCTGCGTGTTTCGTACTCGCCGACGTCCCGACGGAAAGCTCCACGACCTTGCCGTCATCTGAGACCATTACACGAGAACCGATCTTCGACCGATCCCATTGGATATTTTGACTTCCGCGATTTTGACTTTTTCGATACCCGGAGGGGTGCCCCGTTGGGCACACGGTGTTCCTGCATGCGTGGTGGGCAAACGACATGTAGTGGGGAGACGTATCCGTAAACCCATCTACCGCCTCCGTGAGGCTCTTCAGGCGATGCGGGCACACAAGGGTGAGGTCCAAATGCCTCATCATGTTTAGCAGCAACGTTTTATTTCCCAGCCGAATTTTACCCTCGCACCCCGGAACCATGCTGGCGACAAGACGCAGGATATCGTGACGTTCCCCAACATTGGGTCCCGGTTCTCCGGCATGCGCCCAGACCCAGTCAACGATGCACAGTAGCAGATCGTGTTCGGGAGTAAGGAAGGTAGTCGCGAACGGTGCCGTGAAGAGCAGCTGGAGAGCCTCTTCGGAGAGGTCCGTCAACTCTCCTATGGCGAGCCTGCGAGTATTGAAGGGCTTGAGAAGAACGGTGTAGAGGTCCTTGCTGGCCTCACTCCAAGGGATGGAGGAGGCGGCCTCGTTGAGGAGGAATGACGAAACGCCAAAGTCGGAAAAGTTTTGTGCGCGCTCCAACACCATCGCCATGAGCTTTGGGAGGAGAAGAAAGCTCGCTGCGCGGTAGATGTCCACTGCGATGGCGACGTCGGTATCCTCGATCGATTCAGTGTAGATGTAGCCGAGAATGATGGTGAGCTCTGCAGACTTGATGTCGTGGAGGACGACTCGCTGGGAGAAGCTCTCTTGCATGTTTCCGTAGAGCATTGCCTTGAATACGGGACACCTTAGGGGCCGCACGGCATCAATTGGTATGCTTTTGGCGTGTAAAATGTTGAAACACAATATTGAAACGATGGAACACACCTTGCGGCCACGACAGCACGGCATGCCCCAAGCTCGACACCATCGGCGCAGACCATAGTTACGTCGTGATAGGCAATGTCAGTCCATATCTCGGCAATGTCGTCCTTAAGGCTAAGACCACTGTTAGATTGCATAGTAGTTGATTGTTCGGTTGCCCTTTTAATTGCGTTGCCGGATGGCGGATAAGTTGAACTGTGGCGTAATGATTTACGACAAGCAAATTTAAGAAAACATGGCTATGCTAATTTTTCACAACCGATTCGCCAAGGCGTAACCTTCTGACGTTATTGGCAAGAACGCGAAACGCCTCTTGCATGTATATATACTTCCATCGACGCAATAGTTTCTGCGCTCCCCGAATCTGACAGAATTTTGCTCTGAAACCGGAAATCCTGACATATTAGGCAGTGCGATGTTATTCATCGGCAACACAAAATGATTGAACATGGTTAAAGGAGGAACAGAGCAATTACGTTTGATCCGGAAGAGGAATCGACCACCACGATGAACCGTGTTGCCCATAGGTGATGAGCGACGGTGAGGCAAACCAGGTTCCACAAACACTCCTCGAATAAGACATCCACGTGGAACTGTAAGAAGGTTTACGTGTTTGCATACAAACAGTACTGCTTCCTCGACATCTACTGACTCCAGAAAAGGAAGAGTTCGGTAACACATTCGGAGATGAGGGTGTAAAAGTAATATTCAATGTACAAGAAATTTCCTTCCAAGCGTTCACTTTTCTTCCGCTTTAACCGAACGTAGAAATATATATATATATATTGGAACAACGCTTTCTCGAGCTGCCAAATAAACATAATGGACAGGTCCCGAAATGCACACTTGTCTCAAGGCATCGCATAACACTTGTGTATATCTCAGCACACAATTGGTTAACGGTCAAATAACTAATACGTTTCTCGAAACATAAAGTAGAGGTAACTTAATAATGCTTTGCAAAATCGGCAAAGGGAACGTTTCCGTGACTTAACTCGATTCAATCAAACATTGTCAAAAATTGTACGCTCCGACCTCAGGTTAGCGTCTAAGAAAATCAAGACCCTCTTCCTGCGAGGAAAGATCAATATTCTTCAAGAAAACCAGCGATGAATCTATTGGCGTGATTTATATAGAATTAGCTCTATGATTTAGTTGGTCTGAACGCTCACACAGTTACTGTTACTTTTGAACTTTCTGTAATCGTCATTCATATCACTAATACCTTGTAATTATAATCCAGTTCAAGATATCAGCTGACGTGTCCAGATTGAGGGTGAGGGGGTGAGATGAAGAGCCAGGAACTTCACAGGATACTGTGCAAACGTGGACCCAAATACCAATTGTATCATTCCAACCCTTGTAATTATATATAGCAAGGCCGCATAATTATGTCAACACACTATTTTGTGGGATATATTTGTATCTACAACCAAGAAGACTTACCACAAAACAATATGCCTGCCATCACCTGCCAAACAGCGAGATCAAGGAGCCACCCTGGACTATCAGTTCAAGAACAGATGTTCAATGACATCAGAAGGGCCATGAGACTGCACACTAGAAGAATCCCTAGTCTGAATCTCTATACAAGGGACCCCTATCACTATACTCTGAACTGCCGTGAAATGGAAACAAGAATCTCAATGGCCACTCAATGCCTTCTCATGTAGCATGAGTATGAGATAGGACACCACCTCTGCTAAGAATTCCTAGAGGCCAGCCATCAAGAAATTGCAGATGCTACATGCATGGATAGGCATGAGCAGCAATTGGCCAGAAGAGTTCATCAAATCTTCAGATATGCTCCTTGGGCCATTCCAAACCTACAGTATATTAAGACCTCAGACATTCAAGAGCTGTCAACCTGCTGGGTGAACCACTTAGAAGAGATGGTAGCAGAAGAGGCCCAATCTACCATTCCGGTTAAGAGTGAAGAAGTGCGAGACCTCTGGAACCCCCTTCTAGAAGACAATCCAGACCAGTTTATCCAAGGTCTGATTGCTCTGTTCCAAGGCCCTTCTTTGAGAATCTATGCCCCACAAAGCCCCACAGATGTTCCCTATTTTGTGGAGAAAAACCTCATAGACTGGAGACCACAAGAGCAGCAAGAGTACTCTGTGCCTTTCTCTGATGATGACATCATCAGTGGTGACATCATCACTGCTGACATCACTCCTCAAGACCAAGAAAATAGCAGTGACCCATTTGTTTTATGGGAAGAAGACTTCAACAACCTCTTGGAAAGACATGCAGATACCACCTCCACACAACTCCCAACTGAAGTCAGCTCACTGGTGGAAGTTGCAGAAAATGATTTGGCTGGACACCCTGAAGAAAATGAGGAAGAAGAAGAAGATGACATAATCCCAGTCATACTGAACTTCAGGTTAAACAGTGACAGTTCTATTAGCCAAATTTGATCTAGTTAGTTAGTTGCACAAACAGTGACTGCACTTTAACTAGCCTTATTTGTTACAAACAAAGGATTAGCCTTATTCTACTAGTTAGTCACTTGACTTCCAAATCCGCGCTAATTCAAGAGTAGGGAATTACCAATTACTTAGCCATATACTTAGCAAAATCCTCGCACAACTCTGTATAAATACCCCCCCCAAAACTGCGGTGAATAAACCCTCAGTCAATTGATTTGCAATATCAACTTAAGTTTTGAGAACTTTGGGAAAGACTCCAAGAGACCGGAATTCTGAGAACAAGATAACAACCTGGAGCAATTGATCGCTCGGAAGTTTGAGTTAAAGAATTTCTCTTGCCACGTACCGAAATCCGCATCGACCCCGCCAAGTTAAGAAGACCGCCGTCAAGTCAAGGAAATCGCCGCCACAGGATCGCCGCGAATTTTCAAGTCAGTCAAGTTTTGCCGCCGCTAAGGAAGCCGCCGCGCATTCAAGTAACGCACCCAAGAAACCCGCCAGGAACTAGAACGACCACCCGCCCTCAAGTTAGCAAGTTAATCGAACGTACGACCTACGAACGATCCGCGTCACGAGCCGTTTAGTTTAAGATCGCCGCCGTCCCACGCACGATCAACGATCGACCGCCCGTTCCCCCGCGCCACGTTTAATCGACCCGCCCAGACCGTCAAGTTCCAAGATCGCCGTTTATTCGAGACCGATACAAGTTCCCACGCACGTTGATCGATAATCGTCAGCCCGCCCGTATTTGGAACCCGATCGCCGCCACGTTCACTCGCCGACCGTCACGTTAACCGCTCCGTCACGTTAATCGTCCCGCCGCGCATACAAGCAGCGCTCCCATTCAAGTAATCGCCGCCAGGAACGCCCTTTGAGTACGACTGATTCAACACGCCCATCGACCACTAAACAATTGAGCCATCATAATCGAAAGCCCGTCATCGACTTTGACGAACAAACCGAACGACCAGTCACGTGATCACCGACCCGATAATCGACGCGAACAATATATTTAATTCATTATTTCGAGATCGCGCTTCACAACTGTGCAAGAAGCCATATAGTTATATACAAATCCCACACCACAATATGTTTTTAAGACCAATGTCGCCATACATCACACTAAGACTTAACTCGTAAATACAACAGCCCGAGACAGAACTACAAAGGATATTCCCTATTTATGAATGACAACGGTTTGGTTATTATTATTATTATTATTATTATTATTATTATTTTGAAATGCAGCGAAATTCTCCCTCACTTGAACAAGAAAATTTTAGTTCTATTTATTTTATATACACGTATTGATTCGAAAGCGCTGTCGTGACACCAACAGCCTATTACATGTTTATCAAACCGTCGCTGCAATTACGTTATGTGCATTCTACCCACATCCAAATCCATTTACATTCAAAATACCCCCTCTGCTCAACCTCTTCCCATTTCCTCAAATTCCGCAAGGCTCCAGCAATAACCACGCATCATATGTTGTTTTCAGGCAACCTCTCCAGCCTACACGTGGTCCCATTCTTTCGCCATCCACAACACCTCCGGCACGAATAGAAGCATCTCCCCAAAATCAGCAAACGCATCAACAGTGCTTGAAGGCTCTCGATCCGTACCCAAACGCACTAACCAATTCACAATTGACATCAACGACGTACATTTCTGGGTTTCCGCAACATGGCGAAAGTATAAAAATGACCTGTCGAAGTTCGGAGTGATCGGGTTGGAGGTGTGAGAATTCGCCCCCCTTCCGGGTCATTCTCAAGGCGCGAGATTGCGCGGGACTTTTTCGACGGCGCGCGTGTACCGCCACACCAACCGACCCCCTTATGAGTGGACTTGAAGAGCGATTATTGTTCAGCAAGCGACGTCGCCAACGAGTTCGAGGAGCACCTCGAAGATCAGCAGGCGCACGCGGTAGTTGAACGCATCCGGTGTCCAGAGGCACAGAGTGATATAGACGCCGGCAGCGGCTTGGGGGGATGGATTGTGAACGGATATAGCCCATCTGCACCATCTGCATCATCTGCGGTTGGAACATGTGCGGGAAGGCGAGGTCGGCACTTTGGAAGCGTGTAAGGCGCATGCGAAAAGATGGTTGGCAGGCCGGCATATTATCTGAGTTCCTGAATCTGCGGGTTGAAATTGATTTTGATATTTTCATTATCCAATGCCGCCCATAGAATGATCCGTTTGCCGATACCAATTCATGCTGCTGCGTGTAGCTGTCGATAAACCGTATAATTCTGTGCAACTTTTCCACCCAAAAGACATTACACCAACCAACAATCAGGTTGCCGTGCGCGACGGCGACGACGATAAATGTCGTTTAGAGGACGTTGAAAATTCGGCGTTTGAGTATCCACATTCTCTTCCAGAACGAGACGGCGAAGCTGATCCCCAATCCTGCTCACGACATAGCAAGCTATCTTCACTAGACCTTAAAATGTAAAGCTGCAGACGGCTGTTGTATTGTCTCGTCCTTTTCCCGACTTTAATCGCAAAATCTAAGAAGTATGTGATGATGATACGCATATACGGACGCTTGTACGCTTCATGCGCAAAATCCAGAAGGCATCCACGCACTCCCCAAGGCGATCGACTTCCTCGAATGCGAACACCGTACGGGACCGCGAGTATATCGAACGTGGGCCCGCCGCCGTGCTCGTAGGGGCGCTCTTTAAACATGAGTTCTCCACCGTCGCGACGTTAACGGGGAAATTGTATGCAGCTGGAGGCTTCGTGAACACCGCTTCCTCACCGCCGACGATAAAATAGGCAGAGGAAATAGGCGCGAACGAACTTCATGAGGCTGCACCGAACATTAGATGGTAGCTGGAGGTCGGGCGGCTGTCGGTCGGACAGAGGGTGGCTGATGTTGAGGTTCTTTCCGGGTAGACTGGGTGGAGGCAAGGCGAGAGAAAAGGCGCCAATGGCTAATTGTTTTACTTTGGAGATTCGGGGTCGGAGTCAAGGTACCAGCAGTTATTCATAAAGCATTTGTGTCTGCTCTTTGCACAACAAGATGAGATTACGAGGGGGTGTCAGGTTGGGTACGAGGGCTGGATCGCGTTCTATATCTGTAAATCCGGCATCAACTTACCCGCTTGCTAAGCCCTGCGGTACGCAAATGCCGTCTCTATTTCCCACCGGTCCCGAATGTCTCTGCTACGTCCGCCTATCCACCCAGGAAAATTACCTTTCCAGAGCCGCATAGCTCCGCTCTTCGATCGCTCGCCCATAGCGTTACAGAAACAAGGACACAGACCTCAATCCTCAAGACCTTATCCAGTCATGATACCATAGTCGCGGAATCCAGCTGAAGGTCTGGAGTAGCGAAGCGTGTTTTGTCATCGTCGATTTCGAGACGGACGTTGCAATAGACGAAGATTGATCCCACTGTCGACTCGTTTATGAGAACGTACTCGTACTCGGTACAGGTGAGCGCTGAAGACGGCCAGGGGGTCGCGTGTGAAAAGGCGCGCAAAGTCAAGAAGGCCATGGAGGAGCGGGTGAGAAGGAGAGTGACACGAAGAAGGCCGGGTGAGAAAGAGGGTGAAGAGCGTCTGGGAGGCGCGGGTGGGAAGGGGTATGAAGAGAAGAGGGCCCAGGAAAGGCGTGAGGAGATGGCGCCTAGATATTAGGGAAAGGTATCATTAGCTTGACACAGGGCCGGATGGCGAATGGGTTTGAAAAATAATTTTGCTGCTTGTTATTCACCTCTGGTCAGGAATCCGACTTTATGGTTGCCACCTCAAGGAGTCGAGCAACCTCCGAGATTTTTCGACCGCCAGAAGGAGTGCTCGTCTACCTTCACCTGCGGAATTCTCCTCTCTGATCCCGGTGTGTACATTGGAGGTCGGGGGGGGGGGGATCAGAGGGCAAGGACTTCCCGATACTTGAGCTCGAGCTCCATTTGAACGGTTTGCTCGAGCCAGCAGGGCCCTCGTTCGTCTGGAGGCCGAAACTCGGGCTCTTAGGTCCCCTACATACTTGTCGAAGTTATCCGGGATGTCCCTCTCCGCCGGCACCGTGGCTGGGACTGCTGGAGTCGGTGGGCGGCCTCCTGTGGCAAGCAGAGAGACGTCAATAAAAGCGACAACAGGAAATGCGATAGACGAAGACTGGTCAGAGATTTTTTAACCGATATGTACCTTCAGGTCCTGTCGGCTCCCGAATCTTGCCGTTGGCCTCTCCGCACAAGGTCTGAGGGCTCCTGTGCTTGGAATCAGGGAGAGCCCCTCTCGCTTGGGAGCTTTCCGGCCATCCGACGCCTCCTGTCCACCGGTCTCTTCCTCGCGTCCCCGTTTGGCCGAGATAGGAGCCTCTGTGCTCAAATTTTGAGGCTGGAACCGACGCTTGGGAAGGAACGCGTCGAGCTCCGTCTCCCGGTCGCGTATGAGCAAGTGGACAAATCACGGACCTGGAAAATACGCTTGGAAGGTCGCCCTTCTCCAGCGTGTGTATCGCGCCCGTGAACTGTTTGGTGGTCGTCGTCCTGGCGCGTCTCTTCATCGGTTGGGGCAGGGTCGGATGCAGTTGGGTCGGATGGGGAAAGGCTAGATGGGGTTTGGTTGGATGGGGTTTGGTCGGACGAGGTGAGGTCGGACGAGGTGAGGTCGTCGAGTTTGCGCTTCATATTGATTACTGTTGGTTAAGTATACAAATGGACGTATATACAGAACGTGGGTGTTTTGGGATGCGACACTTGGTGACACAGGAA
>RQIL01005465.1:0-12695 GCA_003951145.1 Jimgerdemannia lactiflua
AGTGAATTGGTCATAAAAGCTTATTATATATATATTATATATATATTGTGATGATGGTGACATCAGAACCTAAAGACTGCTGTTACTTTGCAAGCTACCAATTGCATGATGTGACTCATCCGTGACTCATCTTGATCTTAAGATGATCTTCATCAGAAACTCATAATGACTCATAATGACTTCAGTGGTATACTACTGATAATTAGGTGACCCTACCCTGCATGGTATTATTGAAGGAGCATGAGCAGCAGGGGTGGATGGAAGACTGGTCTTCTTGGATCAAGAGAAGGCCTATCTGGACCAAAGGAGAAGACCTTCAAGAATATAAAAAGGAGCAACAAGAAGAGGTACAATAGCATCCACAACTAAGAAGACTCACTACAAACAAATGCCTGCCATCACCTACCAAACAGCAAGGTCAAGGAGCCACCCTGGACCCTCAGTATAAGAACAGATATTCAATGACATCAGAAGGGTTATGAGACTGCGCACTAGAAGGATTCCCAGTCTGAATCCCTACACAAGGGACCCCTACCACTACACTCTGAACTGCCATGAGATGGAAACAAGAATCTCAATGGCTACCCAATGTCTTCTCATGTGGCAAGAATATGAGATGGGACACCACCTCCACCAAGAATTCCTAGAGGCCAGCCATCAAGAAATTGCAGACACTATATATATAGACAGGCATGAGCAGCAATTGGCTAGAAGAGTCCATCAAATCTTCAGACATGCCCCTTGGGCCATTCCAAATCTCCAGTATGTCAAGACCTCAGATATTCAAGAGCTATCAAGCTGCCGAGTGGACCCACCTAGAAAAAATGGTAGCAGAAGAGGCCCAATCTACCATTCTGGTCAAGAGTGAAGAAGTGCAAGACCTCTGGAACCCCCTTCTTGAAGATAATCCAGACCAGTTTATCAGAGAATTAATTGCTCTGTTCCAAGGCCCTCTTCTGAGGATCTGCACCCCACAGAACCCCACAGATGTTCCATATTTTGTAGAAGAAAACCTCATAGACTGGAGACCACAAGAGCAGTAGGAGTACTTCACACCTTTCACTGATGATGACATCATCAGTAGTGATATCATCACTGCTGACATCACTCCTCAAGACTAAGGAAATAACAGTGACCCATTTGCTTTGTGGGAAGAGAACTTCAATAACCTCTTGGAAAGACATGCAGACACCTCTTCAACACTCTCAGAACTTCCAACTGAAGTCAGCTCACTGGTGGAAGTTATAGAAAATAATTTGGCTGGACACCCTGAAGAAAATGAGGAAGAAGAAGAAGATGACATAATCCCAGTCACATTGAACTTCAGGTTAAACAGTGATGGTTCTATTAGTCAAATTTGATCTAGTTAGTTAGTTGCACAAAAACTAGCCTTTTTTGTCACAAACAAAGAATTAGTCTTATTCTACTAGTTAGTCACTTGACTTCCAAATCTGTGCTAATTCAAGAGTAGGGAATTACCAATTATATAGCTATATATTTTAGCAAAATCCACACACAACTCTGTATAAATACCCACCCAAACTACAGTGAATAAAGCCTCAGTCAGATCAAGTTTAAAAAGAAACACCTGCCTCCAAGAGAACCGAAATTCTGAGAACAAGACAACTAGAGCAATGATCACTCAAGGTTTGAGTTAAAGAATTTCTCTTGCCACATACAAGTTTCAAGCCACTGCCAAGTTAAGGAAATCATCAGCTGCTAAGGAAAGCTGCTAAGAAACCCATTAAGTTAATTGCCGCCACTAGGAAAGCTGCCGCCATTAAGGAATCGTTTCCCCGGATACCCAAACTACAGTCAGATAGCTGCTGCATATTCAAGCTGCACACTTAGAGAGCTGCCAGAAGACTGTTAGAATACTTGTCAAAGATCCACATCATGAGCCGTTTAGTTTAAGATCACTACCCGCTCCCCAGATTGATGACCGACCCATCCAGACTGCTTATTCAAAACATATTGTTTAACGATCGACCATTCCCCACGTTAATTGACCCGCCCAGACCGCCAAGTTTCGAAAGTCCATCAATCGTTCCCATGCACATTGATAGATAATCGTCAGCCCACCTACATTTGGATCAAGATCGCATCCACATTAATCGCCCCATCCCATTAACTGACCTGCGCATACAAGCAGTGCACCATTCAAGTAACTGCCAGTAGAAGACCATCAACCACTAAACAATTGAGCCATCATATTTGAAGAATCCATCATATTTATTGAGCTGAGCCTTATTCGAATGCCTGTACTTTAATGACAAATCGGATGACCAGTCACGTGACCACAGACCTGATAATCAATACAAACAATATATTTAATCCATTATTTCGAGACCGCACTTCACCAAGTGTGCAAAAGGACATATAGTTATATACAAAATGCATGCCACATTTTGGGGACTTAACTGAGAATAGTTTTCTAAAAACTTGACCTTTTGGCTCAAGAACCCAATAGTTACAGTGGAGAATTCAGGAGGACCAATTCAGCAACAAGACCAGGGCCAGCAACAGCCCTCCTTAGCAGAAAGAAAAGCACATTTCATTATTAGGACAGCAGCCAGATCCCTGTTCAGAAGTAGTAGTCAGAAAACCGAATCTGAGGACAGAAGTGACCCAGACTACGGTTTGACCTCAAAGGAAAGAAGATGATTCAGAGGAGAACCAGAACCCCTCCAGATCCAAGACTTAGGAGAGGAAGACCTTCCTAAAGAATACCAGATCCTAATCTATAGGAAGAACTCAGACAGGAGTGACTACATTACTACAGCTATCAACCGAGCCACCCCACTAGACCAAGTCTATTTTGAAACATCAGAAGGAGAGGAAGACTATCATCCATACAACTCAAGAGATGAGTTCAATTTCTACCACCACCCAGCTAGCAACCCAGACTTCCAGTAAAGCGAACCAGACCTCACTACTTCACAACAGCAAGGGGCAGATGAGTTCAACACCAGTTATATCAGTCCCCTAGCACCTTCAATTACCCGAGCCTCTGCATCTTGGTCACTTACTCCCTGGCACTATCCCTAAGAAATAAGAAGTACCAGTCCTTCTAGTGCCCCAGTATTTAGTAACCACCATCAGTCTACTCAAGGACCACCACTCTCCTCAAGGATCCCTATATCAGTACTGATCAGAAGAGCCAGATCTCCTATACCACCAAGACACTGCCCTTTGCCCCCTGTACACCAAGCACCTTCACCACCCCCACAAGGACCATCAAGGAATGCTACCCCTGACCAGGAATCAGATAGTGAAAATAGCGAAGACAAGCCAGACATAAGCTACTTACAGAAGTTTCATGATATAGACAATAAAGACATTGAGGAGTTCATTGGAGAGATTGAAGTGCAAGCAGCAGCTAAGTGATGGGATGCAGAAAGAAAGCTCAGTATTGTAGAATCACTTTTGAGAGGACCAGTCCTTCAAAGATACAACCAAGTCAAGAATAATGGAGGAGAGATCTATAGGGCTGAACAAGAAGCCCATCTTCCAGCACATGAACATTATGCTCAAAGATATATCATCCACAGAGCCTGGCTTCGAGCCCAGTTCAATGGCCTTGAGCGCCAACAAGAAGCACAAGAAGCTCTGAACTATATGACTCAAGCTATCAATGAAACCCCAAAGCGTTTCTACCATCGAATTCAAGCACAGATGATCAAGGCAAACTTGCAGCCTGCAGTCCAACTGGCACTAGCCTCAACTACCTTCCTCAATGGCCTATACCCAGAGCTCAGAAGGCAAGTTATCAGAATGGGATATCAGAGTATCGAGCAGCAAGTTGCTGGAGCACAAGAATGTTGGGAAGCAGACTACAGATCAGCCCAGCAAGTATAAGTTCACTGTGAACCAGCTAGAGCCGAGGCCCCAAGATCCCAAGAAGCTGCAGCAGAATAAGAGAATACATTCCTTAGAGTCCAGTTGGCCAACTATGAGAGCAGGCCACCTTCAACTTCAGTCCAATTCGGTCAACCACCACAGCAGCAGCAATCAAGAGTTCAAGAAGACCCAATGACCATGCTCACCAAACAGATGAAGGACTTAGCCATTGTGGTAGCACAGCTGAAGAATCAAGGAGGAAGACAACAGGATTACTGTCATGACAATAGGTTGGATTACCGACAACAGGACAATAGGAGTTCTTCTCAGGCACCCCCAGCTATAACAGTAGACTCAGCTACAACAGGTTCCTATGCCCCTACCTGTTTCTACTGCAGAAATCAAGGCCACATCCAAAGAAACTGCCCAAGGAAGCAAGCTACACAGTCCAATAATAGAAATGTCAATCTCATTCAAATGGATGAAGAGACCCACCAAATGGAAGAAGAAATAGCCTGGCTTTGAGAACAAAGAGACACCCCCTCATACTATGAAGCCTATCCTTCTAAGGTAACTTGGGAAGCAGCACCTGCTCAGACCAGAGGACAGAGAAGACCCCCAAAGACCCCACTTCCGCCACCATTGCCAGTGACTGTGACAACAGGCAAGCACTCAAGACATGGCCACTCCTCCTTAGATACTCCACAAGAAAAGGGCAAGAGAGTTAGAAGAGATACCTCTAAGGCAGAAGCTGGACCATCCAGGACAACCCTGAGTACCACTTTGCCTGACCTCGAGGAAGATGATGATATGGGTGTAGAATCTTCAGCTGACAAGTTGCCCACCAGGAATGAGAAACCCCGGCCAGGACCCAGACACAGAAGGAGCAGCAGACCCCATGAAGCAGCCTCCCTCTGGGAACAAATCCACACTCAAGATGCAGGCCTTACAGTTGAGCAAGTTCTCAAGAATGCACCAGAAGTTAGGTGAAAATTCCTAAAGGAAGCCAAGGAGGATACCAAGAGACTTCCTGTCCAAGGACCACACACCCAAGAGCCCAGTACTATCCATGCGGTGCATAAAAATCGGCATCAAGAACATCAATCTACAAGGCTAGCAAGTGGAAAGGTACATGGAGAAGATGCCTGAATTCTTATTGACACTGGAGCAGCAGTCTGCATCATCACTCAGAGAATGCTAGAAAGAATCAGTTGGGGAATTGATGAAGGAACCAAAGCAAGAGTCATCATAGCAGATGAATCAGCATCTACCCCCCTAGGACTTATGTGAGACATCCACATTCAAGTAGGGAAAGCCTGCCTCAATGTTCCCCAAGCTGTTGTGACCCCAGCAACCTCTTATGACCTGATCTTAGGAACAGATTGGATGCACTGAGTTGGAGCCAATGTGGATATCAGAAGGCAACTCCTAGTCTTCACCATTCATGGACAAAAGCACAAGATACTCATTGAGTTGAGAGGATCATCAAGGAAAGCTTCCAAGACAGAATGGCAAGGACACGGCAAAACACCTACTACCACCAAGGATGAGGATGAGAGTGAGGCAAATTTCCTGCAAGAAATGCGAAGTAATTTTGATATCCCCAGAGATCAAGATAGCGGACCAGAAGAGCCCTTTGTTGGAGTCATTGATATTGAAGGTCTACAATCAAGGATTGATGGGAGCAACAATGAAAGAGCAGCCCTCGAGTTTGCAGGACCATCCACACAGCCACCACCTCCATTGGTAGAAAATCAAATCATGCCAGCCTTCCACCTAGGCAAATGTGAGCATTTTAATTGCTTCTACTCACCAAGAGATGATTGTAGCAACTGCTGAATCCTGGACATCAAGAAGGTCCCAATGCCGGCAATTGAAGACAGAGATGAATGGAGATGAGCACCCATCCCTATTCGAGCCACTCCAAAGACCTTCAAGAAGACTTACCAAGAGCAACAAAAGGTTCTTTCCCGACAATCAGTGGAGACCCTCACAATCGAAAAAGATAGCAATAGCTCCTACACCATCACCCAAGCTCTCCAGATCACTCTGCCCACCTATGATAAGTATTGGAAGAGATACCCCACCAGTAAGGAAGTTAAGGAGCGAAATAAAGGTTTTGTTAAGAAAGGACACTGTGATTGTGGAAGGACCTTCACCTGCTACTGGTGTGAACATCGAAGTGTTCATCTCAGCAAAGATATTATCAAGAGCCGAGTCAAAAGAAAGGACCCTACTCTGCAAGAACCCTGAATCCACTGGGCCTGCCGAAAATGCAAAGAGATCAATTATGAAGGAAACTGCAAAGCAAAGAACAAGACCACTATCTGGGACCTACCATTAGAAATCCTGGCTGTCATCTGTTGGTATTGCCGTCCATATGAAGGAAATCAAGGAGTCAATCTTGCCTTCACCCTCATGGAAGCCCTGGACCCACTTGGGAGGACTGGATTCAATTACACAAGGAACCCAAAGACAGGAGCACACTGGCCATTCTTCAAGCCAGAGCAAATGGAGTTCTCACCTACAATTGTAGTCACTGGAGTACCATTTCTCAAAACTTAGCTAGTTATTCAAGTCAAGTTACTCTCACTATGGGCCCAGCCTCCTCTTGCACAAACAGAAGATTCAGTTGGATATGACCTCTGTCTTTCCTATCAAGCATTAATCCAACCCAGGAGTACTAGGATCTTTGACCTCCAAATTGCACTCACCATACCACCAGGACTCTATGGTCAACTAGCATCGAGATCATCTTTGGCAGCCAAAGGAATTACCATGGAAGGAGGAGTTATTGATCAAAACTACCGAGGCCCCCTCAAGGTTATCATTTGCAACAATGGAAGGACCCATCAGAACTTCAGCCCTCTGGAAGCTATCTGTCAGATACTCTACATCAAGACTTCACAACCCACTATCCAAGAGGTAAAGCAACTGGACAGTACCAAGAGAGAATAAGGAGGCTTTGAAAGTACCAACAGAGACCACCAGGGACCACCTATCGAGGTTCATGTAGCAAGAGTAGCTCAGTTCAGACAAATGAGACCCTATATCTGCTGCCCCATCCATGCAAGAGAAGACATCACCCTGCAACCTTACCAGCAAAGAGGCCTTGATGTACACCTCCCAGTAGAAGCAGACAACCTGACATTTGCACCATCAATGGAGCTCCGAGAAAGATATCACCTACTCTTGGCAGAAGAACAAATTTATGACCAGATGTCACCAATTCACATCTCTATCAGGAACATGAGCTTCGAGGTGATCACCATCCCCAAAGGAACAGTACTGGGATATTTCGAACCACTGATAGACAACTACAAGGAAGAAGTCTTTGAATTTTTGGGAAACGGCAA
Source organism: Jimgerdemannia lactiflua (assembly GCA_003951145.1). Classification (NCBI taxonomy): domain Eukaryota; kingdom Fungi; phylum Mucoromycota; class Endogonomycetes; order Endogonales; family Endogonaceae; genus Jimgerdemannia; species Jimgerdemannia lactiflua. The sequence goes on from RQIL01005465.1 coordinate 7,197, forward strand.
GCCCTCTCCAGTGAGACTGATGGTCCCAGGGAGGAAGACTCAGTAATCAAAGCCATTAATATTGAGACAACTCTAACCAAGGACCAGCAACAACAGATTCAGGAGTTGATAGAAGAATACAAAGATATATTACCACCACATACAATAACTTCCCACCATATCAATATGGAGAACACCCTATACATACTGGAAATGCGAAACCTATCTGATAGTGCCCCTACCGAACACTACACCATCTGATCGAGTTTGAACAACAACACATAGAAGAAATGCTATAAAATGGAGTTATCAGACCCTCATCAAGCCCTTGGGCTTTACCAGCAATCATAGTACCAAAGAAAGGAGGATGGAGATTAATCGTGGATTTCAGAAAACTCAACAAAGTCACCACAGAAGATGCTTACCCATTGCTAAGAATAGATGACCTCCTCAATGCCCTTGGGAAATCCAAGTACATGACTACCACAGACCAGTTCCAAGGATTTCAAGTAATACCCATTACCAAGAAGGATATCTGTAAGACAGCCTTTATCACCAGATGAGGACAGTATGAATATCTCCGAATGCCATTTGGACTCTATAATGCACCAGCCTCATTCCAAAGAATGATAAACCATATCTACTGAGACCTCATTGGGAGAAATGTGCTAGTCTATATAAATGATGTGATCATCTACTCTGAGACATTTGAGCAGTACTTGCAAGACCTCCATGAAGTGTTTGATACTATCCGAAGCTCAGGACTCAGACTCAATGCCAAGAAATGCTTCTTTGGAAAACATCAAGTTGAATATCTGGGATATGTTGTCTCAGCTCAAGGCACACATGCTGACCTGTGCAAGGTGGAGAAAGTCAAGAACTACCCAGTTCCTATATCAGCAAAGGAGACCTTATCCATCCTCATGTTGGTGTCCTATTACCAAAAGATTCATCTCAAGGTTTTCAGACAAGGCAGCACCACTCTGAGATATCTCCAACCATTCTACTGGAAAGAAGACCAGCAAAAGTCATTTGACCTACTCAAGAAGGCTCTCACTGAAGCCCCTGTTCTGGTGTGGCCAAACTTTGACAAACCATTCATCCTGGCAACTGATGCCTCAGTCCTTGGACTTGGATCAATCCTGTCTCAACAAGATGACCAGAAGAAGGAACATGTCATTGAGTATGCTAGCAAGGCCACAAATGAAACTCAGGCAAACTATGGTGCCACCAAACTAGAATGCCTTGCAGTAGTGTGGGCAGTAGACCACTTCAGACACTATCTCTTGAGAAAGAGGTTTGCCCTTATCATAGACCATCAAGCCCTCCAATGGTTGTTCAAGAAACCTGAGCCCTCAGGAATCTTTGCCAGATGGATCATGTCTTTGCAAGAATACCAGTTCACCATTGTCTACAAGAAGGGGATTAAGAATTCCAATGTGGACACCTTGTCAAGAATCCCACGAACTTAAGAAGGAAAGGAGCCCCCACAAGAGAAGGCTGCTTCCCACTCACCCAAATGAACCAAGAATTACACCTTGCCCTCATCTGGAGCCTGCATCATAGAAGCTTCAAGAAAGGAATCCAGCTAGCTCACAAGCTGTTTATCCAGAGAAACTTTAAGAAATTTCAAGAAGGTGATGGTGAACTTTGGAGAGTAGAAGGAGATCAATATACCCAAGTTCCAAGAGAAGATGAAATATCGAAGATACTGAACACCAACTATGACCAGAATGCCCACTGAGGAATTGGAGCTACCATTGCAAGAATCAAGAAAAGGTACTAGTGGCCCAAAATGAGAAAACAAATTTCTACTCACATTCAACAATGTGATACCTGCCAGAGATTCTGACAGAAGCCAACTGATAAAACACCATTAATACCAATCCCAGTCCCAGCCGGAGCCTTTCAGAGACTTGGAATAGATATCATTGGACCCCTACCAATAACTTGCCGAGGAAGATACTATATCCTTACCATTGAAGATCATCTGACAAAATGGCCTGAAGCCTTTGCCATTGAGACTACCGATACACAGACAATTATTGGAATCTTGTATGATGAAATTTTCAGCCACCATAGTGTCCTACAAGAAATTATCACAGACCAAGGCCAAGAATTTGTCAACAAAGCAATGAAGACCTTTACAAGTAACTTCAAGATTAAGCTATGGCAAACAACAACTTACCATCTCCAGGCGAATAGACTTACTGAGCAAATGAACCAAACCATCAAGTGAGGTCTCAGCAGGACTCAAGATCAACTGAATTGGAATATCTACCTCCCAGCAATCTTGTTTAGTATCTGTACTTCAAAGGCTACTGCCACCCAACAGACCCTCTTTTATCTGGTGTACAGTTGAGAAGCACAAGATCCTGCTGAACCAGTCCAACTGAATTTGATGAAATGAGTCACTGAGGAGATCTCCAAGTTATACAAAGTACACCAGCAAGCATGAGGATTTATAATACAAGCACAAGAACAGCAAAAGAAGTACTATGACTGCAAAGCTGACTTGGAGCCTCTGCTCATTAGACAACAAGTCTTGGTTTACCAAGCTATCATAGAAGGAAACTGGAGTGCCAAGCTTGAGCCGAAATGGGAAGGACCCTACCTCATTCACCAAGCGTTCATGAACCACACCTACTAACTCAAGACTCTGGATGGAGTTATTCTTAAGACCAAGATACACCACAACTATATCAGACTCTACTATCCAAGGGAAACAAAACACATTGACCAATCCCTGTATTGACTTCCTTGAATTGTCGACAATATACAGCAATAACCAGTGCCTTAAGCATTGGAAGTTTACTTTGGGACCCCAGAACCAGCAGAACATTTAGTGGACCGAAGAATACCGAAATGCAGCCACTAGCTGGGTTCGAACCCCTCCCAAATAGTTAGTTCAGTAACAGGCCCTCTGCCCTATATGAGGATGGCCAGTCTCCGCCAATGTACCGACAACCTGTTCTTTTGAGAAATCAAGATACTGCAATCTCTGTATAACTCACTGCCAAGGATGGCTCTAATTTTGCAAGGGGCAGATGTGACAATGCCTTTGAACCTGGTGACATCAGAACCTGAAGACTGCTATTACTTTGCAAGCCATCAATTGCATAACGTGACTCATCTGTAACTCATCTTGATCTTAAGATGATCTTCATCAGAAACTCATAATGACTCATAATGACTTCAGTGGTATACTACTAATAATCAGGTAACCCTATCCCCAAACCAAAGGAGAAGACCTTTAAGAATATAAAAAGGAGCAACAAGAAGAGATACAACAGCATCCACAATTAAGAAGACTCACTACAAACAAATGCCTGCCATTACCCACCAAACAGTAAGATCAAGGAGCCACTCTGGACCCTCAGTACAAGAACAGATGTTCAATGACATCAGAAGGGCCATAAGACTGCACACTAGAAGGATTCTCAGTCTGAATCTCTACACAAGGGACCCCTACCACTACACTCTGAACTGCTGCAAGATGGAAACAAGAATCTCAATGGCCACTCAATATCTTCTCATGTGGCAAGAATATGAAATGGGACACCACCTCTGCCAAGAATTCCTAGAGGCCAGCCATCAAGAAATTGCAGATGCTAAATGTATAGATAGGCATAAGTAGCAATTGGCTAGAAGAGTTCATCAAATCTTCAGATATGTCCCTTGGGCCATTCCAAATCTCCAGTATGTCAAGACCTCAGATATTCAAGAGCTATCAAGCCACCAGATAGACCACCTAGAAGAAATGGTAGCAGAAGAGGCCCAATCTACTATTCTGGTCAAGAGTGAAGAAGTGCAAGACCTCTGAAACCCCCTTCTTGAAGATAGTCCAGACCAGTTTATCAGAGGATTAATTGCCCTGTTCCAAGGCCCTTCTCTGAGGATCTGCGCCCCACAGAACCCCACAGATGTTCTATATTTTGTGGAAGAAAACCTCATAGACTGGAGACCACAAGAGCAGCAGGAGTACTCCACACCTTTTACTGATGATGACATCATCAGTAGTGACATCATCACTGCTGACATCACTCCTCAAGACCAAGGAAATAACAGCAACCCATTTGCTTTGTGGGAAGAGGACTTCAACAACCTCTTGGAAAGATATGCAGACACCTCTTCAACACCCTCAGAACTTCTAACTGAAGTCAGCTCACTGGTGGAAGTTGCAGAAAATGATTTGGCCAGACACCCTGAAGAAAATGAGGAAGAAGAAGAAGATGACATAATCCTAGTCACATTGAACTTCAGGTTAAACAGTGATGGTTCTATTAGCCAAATTTGATCTAGTTAGTAAGTTGCACAAAAACTAGCCTTTTTCATCACAAACAAAGGATTAACCTTATTCTACTAGTTAGTCACTTGACTTCCAAATCTGCACTAATTCAAGAGTAGGGAATTACCAATTACTTAGCCATATACTTTAGCAAAATCCACACACAACTCTGTATAAATACCCACCCAAACTGCAGTGAATAAAGTCTCAGTCAGATCAAGTTTAAAAAGAAACACCTGCCTCCAAGAGAACTGGAATTCTGAGAACAAGACAACTAGAGCAATGATCGCTCGAGGTTTGAATTAAAGAATTTCTCTTGCCACGTACAAGTTTCAAGCCACTGCCAAGTTAAGGAAATCATCAGCCACTAAGAAAAGCCGCTAAGAAACCCATCAAGTTAATTGCCGCCACTAGGAAAGCTGCCGCCATTAAGGAGTCATTTTCCTGGATACCCAAACTACAGTCAGATAGCTGCCGCACATTCAAGCTATACACTTAGAGAGCCACCAGAAGACCATTAGAACACTCACCAAAGATCCATGTCACAAGCCATTTAGTTTAAGATCACTGCCTGCTCCCCAGATTGACGACCGACCCATCCAGACCACTTATTCAAAACACATTGTTTAATGATCGACCATTCCCCACATTAATCGACCCGCCCAGACCACCAAGTTTCGAAAGTCTGTCAATCGTTCCCATGCATATTGATCGATAATCATTAGCCCATCTGCATTTGGATCAAGATCACCACCACGTTAATCACCCCATCCCGTTAACCGTCCTGCACATACAAGCAGCACACCGTTCAAGTAACCACCAGTAGAAGACCATCGACCACTAAACAATTGAGCCATCATATTCAAAGAATCCATCATATTTATTGAGCCGAGCCTTATTCGAATACCCACACTTTGACAACAAATTGGACGAACAGTCACATGACCACAGACCTGATAATCAATGCAAACAATATATTTAATCCATTATTTCGAGACCACGCTTCACCAAGTGTGCAAAAGGACATATAGTTATATACAAAACATATGCCACAATATATTATTTCTTTTCAATCATAAAATAAAGAAGATTCAGATTAAAGAATTTAGATTGAAGGATTTAGATTGAAGGATTTGGATTGAAGGATTTATATTGAAGGATTCAGATTAAAGAATTTGAATAGAAGAATTTGGATTGAAGGATTTTAATTGAAGAATTTAGATTAAAAAATT
>RQIL01005476.1:0-12694 GCA_003951145.1 Jimgerdemannia lactiflua
TTATCTTAGTATAATTTTTTTTATTATTATTATTTTCGATAAAGTATCATCTTAATATATTATAAGCTATATAGAAAGTTGGCTGACCATGAGTATCAAGTACTAGTATAGATTATCTGCAAGTTATCAGTATTTATAGTAGAGCTCTCTGAGCCTTGGTGAGCTTTCTAATAAGTATAGTTCTGATATAAGTAACTACTTTTCAGATAGTATTAGAATAAGAAGATATATAATTATTACAGATAGGCAAAAGAACAATAATAATAGACTAGTTGGGTGTCAGACTAGTAATGATCATTGAGATGTAGTAAGTATTAATTCAGTGGGACCTTTTGATTAGTTGGTAAGAGGTGAGACTATATCTAACTAGAATTAAGAGCTAATATAGTAATATACTCAAAATCTATAGACTTAGAGAGTGGGATCTTCTTTTTGAAATAATATCTATTGTAATGTAGGGTGCATGGACCATAGTAAGTTGGATGGATTTTATATAAAGGAGAAAGAGTATGTAAAGAAGACTGACTGTACTAAACTGAGCTTAATTTACTCTAAAATACTGAGTTATTTATATAGATTTGCTAGCTATAAGGTAGCTAAGTTATAACTATATTTCCTATAAGTTAGTTTTTTTTACAAATATAAATCCTTTACATCTGCTAAGATTTCTATAATTATAAAAGATTTACATCTGTAGAATTTTTACAATTGCTAAAGTTTCTATAGTTGTAAAATGACTGCTATACTCTATTGGGAATTGGATTTGGGTACTGTAATCAAATGTCTATTCTCCTGATTCTTATTACTATTTTATACTATATATTACATCTTCTCCCTAAATAGATTATTTTTGATACAAAAATACCTATTTAAATTCCTATTGCAATATTTACATTGTGATGAACCACAAAAATGTACCACCCAAATTACAGCCAGATGACATGAACAGCCAGATGATATGAACACTTAGCATAGTAACCAGCATAGCAACTATTGCTGCAGAAAACTGTATAAATAACCAGATAGCTAAAATAGGGAAAATCTCTGACAGTGGCTATCACCCTAACAGTGGCTGTCACCCTGACAGTGGCTGTCACCCCAAATATACCATAAATAGCAAACCTATAATTAGCCAGATAGTAACTAAGATAGCAACTATAATATATAAAATACTCCAGAGACAAGAGTGAATAAACCTCAGTTCTGAAATTGAAACCAAAAGCAAAAGACAAGTCTGCTTACAATACTTTAAGGGATACATCTGCCAAAAGCCACTTGATTCTAAAGATTAGATTGTAATACTTAGGAGAAACACCCACTCTAGAGCCTCTTCTAAGAGATTGTGAGTAACTGGTATCTCATTTCCACTCTGGTCCACTTTCCAATACAAAGAAGTTTGCCATTTTCCAGTTTAAGTCTGTCTCTCAAAGCCAGTCATCCAATGTAACTTTGAAGTCTGAAGAAATCCACCAGTTTAAGTCTGCTGATCCACTATGTACTGTTGATCCACCTCATTTAAATCTGTATTACTCAAGTTCACTACTTAAGGAATAAGCCACTATTTTCAAGTCTATTCTCAAGAAGCCTGCATTCAAGTCCATGCTTTTGTCTACCGATCTACTGTATTTCACTGATCTGCATTATTCTACATTTTGTCTGCTGATCTGCTGCATTCTGCCAATCAGCATCATTCATCTGCATCATTTATCCATAACCCACATCATCCACTTACCCACATCATTTGAGAAACCCACCACATTTAGTCCATCTGCCAGAAAAGGAATCCAATTGACAAAAGATCAACTGTCACACATTCAGAGATCCCACACTCTTAAGGAATAACTAATCATCTAGTTCCTAGAGAGCCCACTCTTTTAAGGAAATCTGCTAAATTAGAGCCATATAAGAACTTGTACTGTTAAGAAAATCTGCCAAATTCACCATACATATACAAGACTACCTGGGTCACATGAAATTATTCACTATTATATAGAGATCATTTGAAGGAAATCCATTTATACACACAATCCAAGAATATTGCCAAATTAGGAAATCACACATAGAAAGTCTCCAGCTATTGAATATTATATCACTAGATACTAATACAAGAACCTATACATATTATCTGAACATTTTATTGCTTTTTGACAAAGTAACTGAGGGCTCAAGCCAATCTACAACAGCTACCCAACCTTGTAATTTATCTCTATTGAGCCAGGCATATTACATTTGAGGGCTTAACTGGGAATATTCTCAAAGGAATTATCATGACTTTTCAGCTCACAGAACCCAACCTTCAACCTGGAGACCAGCACCATGGTAACCTTTGATATAGTACCAATTTCAGTTACTACAAGAGAAGAAATCCCAGCTCTACAAAGTGTTTGGATAGGAAGAGATGTAATTACCTCTAGAATCGGATACCACTCAGCATCAGAAGGATCTGATATTGCAGAAGCCAGCACTGTACAAAATCCTCCACCAGTACCACTAGTAGAAATACCAACTAGAGATTTTGATGAGCTTACACTAGACAAAGTAGACAACACCAATCAAGACTTCGACAATCTTATCCAAGACCTCAACAATCATCTTGAAAGATTCCCCCTAAGAATCTTCCTTGATTTACCCAGACCAGTAACTCTAATTCCATAAAACCAACCCACAAGGCTCCCCAGAATAGTACTGAGAAGGGCACCATCTCTTAGATCCCTTACACCTTCAAGCTCATACTCATCAACAGCCAACAACTCAGAACCAGATTCAGAGATCGAAACAGAATCAGAGGACAGTGAAGACAAAATGGGTACAATACTATCTACATTTGCAGGATACCCAGAAGAGGATCCAAGAGAATTCGTAGATATAATTAAAGGAATAGCAGCCCTGAGAGATTTATTAACCCAAAGACAAATCAATGTCTTCAAGGCACAACTGAGAGAACCAGCCAAAGGCATCTTTATCAGAATTGTAATGATGTCAACATAAACCTAGAAGATGTTATAGAGAATGCAAGATCAGAAGAAAAACAATATGAGGCCATAAAACACTGGATTATTGAAAAGTATATAGGAAATGAAACCTGCCACAAGGCTCAAGAATCAATTGTGGGAATGAAGATGAATCTTGGAGAATCCCCAAGAGCATTCTTCATCAGAATTTAGAAGAGAATGCATGCTGCTGGATTCAATGCTGCCAATTAAGACATCATCAGTCCAATGACCTTCATGAATGGAATTCCACCCAACATTGCTCAACATGTCTGAACTCTGGGCATCAGAAAGCCTGAAGAGCAAGTAGATACTGCCTAAGGATACTTTGATATCAAACAAGGGACCATTTGGACTAATAATTGGAAAGAAGACAAAGAAGACCTCTTGGTCAAGGCCCTGCAAGGAATCCTTCAAGGAGAATTAAAAGAAGAGAAACCCACTAAAGAATGGAAGAAAGATAAGAATGAGATTCAAGACCTCAATTCGAAAGTAGACAGACTGGTTGGGCAGATTAAAAGGCTCACCACATGTGAAAATTGGAACTACCAACCAAGGTATTCTCCTCAAGAAAATTGGAACTACTAGCCAAGGTACCCTCTATGCAAAAATCAGCATTATCAGAGGAACTATCCATCCTCTAATAGTCAAAACTATCCTTCAAGAGATAGAGCAGAGATGGATAGCAAGGACACTATGCCCCTGAATATAATAACCAATATAGCTTAAGGAATTCTAAACCACCAAACTGAAAGGATACCTACAACAAGAAGACAGAAGCTCACCCAGTAGAAGACTATGAGCAGAGTGATAGTGAAGAATATAGTGACCTGGACCTGTACCCAACCAAAGCTGAATATGGAGAAATAGTCTACCTAGTAGAAAAGAGAAAGAGAGTAATAGGCCACCCCCAAGCAGTAAGAAAGCCTCCCAAAAGAACAAGCAGGAGAACTATTCAAGATGAAGATAAAGAGGGACAGGTTGATACACCTCCCCATTCTCCTTCACCCTTCATCCCTAGAGCCACTATCAATGGAGAAGACCCTCTACCAGAATCTGCTGACAAATAGATGGAAGAAGAACCAGAATTGGAAACTAAGACTCCAAAGTCCAAGAAGAAATATATCCCAAAGACCATACCCTGGGACATTTACAATGAAGTCTGGAAGAAGATCTAAGAAGCCAAGATGAAAGTATCACTCTTGCAGTTCCTTTAATTGATACCTGCTAGAGTAAGGAATAACTTACTGCAAACTACTAGATCTTATACAGGAAGAGTTCTCATCCCTCAAGAAGAACCAGCAACTTCAGCAGTGCAAGCTGCAGAAAGACATATCAGCACCTATCTGTTTGGAGAAATTGGAGGCCAAAAGGCAAAAATCCTCATTGATATAGGAGTAGCTATATGTGTTATTGCCAAGAAATTCCTGAATAGCATTTAATGACCCATTGATGGACCCTCCAGTCTCAGTATCATAGTAGCAGATGGAGCCTGAACTCAACCCCTGAGAGAAGTCCAAAATATCACCATTACTCTTGGACATATTCAGTTTACCATCCCCAAGGCAGTTATAACTGAAGCTGTCACCTATGTCATGATCCTTGGCACCAACTGGATGAAGGAGATAAATGCAGATGTCAACATTGGTCAACAAGTACTCAAATTTGACTATAGAGGAAAGAAGTACTGAGTCAAAGTCACCAGCTTTGAGCCATCAAAGAAAAAAAAGAAGGTGATCATTCAAGAAGAATATGCCAGCAGCAAAGAATCCACTACTGAAGAGGAAGAAGAGGAGGATTCTGAAAATGACAATGATCCCAGACTGAGGTCCCAAATCAACATGGTAGAAGACAGACTAGAAGATAATGTGTGGGCACAAGATACTATCCATATCACAATCGGAGCCATTGCAAAAGAAGCCAAAGAATGCACCAAATGTCTCCAAAGATAGAAATGTGAAGAACACTCATTCAGATATGTGGGAATTCGAAACAGTCCTAGTACTACATGCCCTGAATGCAGGAGAAAGAAGAAGAAATGCCTTTATAACACCTAGCTGAAAAACCATACACAAGTCATGCCCAATTCTGAAATCGAAGCAGTAGAAGTACAAGCAATTTGGGACCAACTATCAGAGGAAGAAGATGATGGTATTTCCAAAAATGAAGAGCTCTCTACAATTGTCTCATGGGATGATCTGAATTGGGCTACAAGAAGAAGAAGATGACAACACTCTCTGAAGTGAAGAAGAAGCTGGACCCAGCTCTCTGCCAGTCATCCCAAGGCCCGAAATCAATCAAAAAAGAGCCTTCCAAATGGGCAGATGCCCCCATCAAATCATTTTCCACTTACCAAGAGATTACTGCTATCAATGCCACATATTAGACCAGTAAACCAGACAGCCCTTCAGACAGCAATTCTCAAAAATTATTATAGAAGAAATCTCATTTCAAGAATCAGTCACCACACTTGCAAAGAAAAAAAATGGAGTAGGATTCTATACTCAGACAGAAGTGAAACCCCTGTCTACTCTCCCACCAAAGTATGATGCAAATGGATGCAGATTCCCAAAGCAAAGAGAAATCAAAAAAAGAAAGAAATACTTCCAAGCTATGAGATACTGCCATTATGAAAAGTACTTAAGATACTGGTCTTATCAATACAAAAAGATCTATCTCAGCAAGGATGTGATTGTGCATATACTCAAAAGAGAAGATGACTGAGCAAAGATTCAAAAGGAGAAAAAGAAGAAGCCTACAAGAAAGGTCCTCAAGATATATGACCTAGGAGAAGATATTCTGGCTCTCATTTGCCATACAACTTGTCAAATGATGCTATCAATTTCATAGAAGCCCTGGACCCCACTGGAAAAAGAGGAATCAATTATCTTTGAGACCCCTCTACCAGAGCAAGATGGCCACACCTAGATATCAGAGGTTGGAAATCTAATACCACAAGAGCCTCAGCCCATGGACAGCCTTCACTTGGCAAGAATATTACACAGTTCACCCTGCTTCATCCCAATGCAATTCCACCAAAAAAAGCACACTAAGAAGATGTTGGCTATGATCTCAGTAGTCTCTATGATACCACTATGGGCCCCAAAAGTAAAAAGCTCATCAGAACTGGTATTGCTATGCAACCACCAAAAGGAACTTACATCCAGTTGACCTCAAGATCTGGACTAGCTCTTGAAGGACTCTCTACTGAAGGAGGAACCATTGACCTAGGATATACAGGCAAAATCAAGGTTATCTTAAGAAATAGAAGTGGTGAATGAATTCGAATCAACAAAGGAGACAAAATCACTCAAGCAGTCTTTCTTAAATACAAAACTTCTCAGTTACAAGAAGTACCCAAGCTCACTCAAGGAACCAGACAAACCAAAGGATTTGGAAGCTCAGACAAGAAGGAAGTACATCTCCTTTAGATCAGTCAATTCAAAACAAATGCCCCTCAGCAAGTTTTCTGCCAGCCAGTAAAGCTTTACAAGAACCTCATCCTTGAGCTAGAAGAGTAAACCACCATCGAAATCTTTGCACCACCAGACCCCAGGAATCTTTTCTTCAAACCCAATGAAGAAATCCGAAATCTGTATATAGAAGGATACATATTCCCTGATAAGATGAATCCAGTACACTCCCAAGCAACCAACACAAGCTGGGATAACATCATCCTGCCAAAAGGAACTATCATTGGACACCTTGTGCCTTATCTCAACCAAATATACAGAGAAGTTTATAATTAAACTTATAGGGAAATGGCAAAATATCACAGAAGAAAGAAAAGGCCCCTCTGTAACCCAGGAGAAAGTGAAGCCTTCCACAAATATTGGAGAAGAATTGACCCCTCAGCAATAACAACAATTGACTGAACTCTTTCATAAATATCAGGACATCTTCACCACAGACTATAGCAACCTACCATACAACCCATCATACCACCACAGTATAAATACAGAAAATGCAACACCCATCTGACAGAAACCATACAGGATACCCCACTACTTGAAGACATTCGAAAAAGAACACATACAGGAACTCTTAGACAATGGAGTCATCTGACCCTCTACCAGCCCTTGGGCCAGCCCTATACTTATTGTACCAAAGAAAGGAGGATGGAGACTTGTTGTAGACTTCAGAAAACTCAACACAGTAACTGAGAAAGATGTATACCCCTTGCCTCAAATTGATGACCTACTGGACTAGCTACAAAATGCAAGATACTTCAGTAGCATAGATCTATTTGCAGGATTCCATGAGATACAAATGGACCCCAAAGACATTCAAAAGACAGCTTTCCTTGCCCTAGGAAAATTGTTTGAGTACCTCTAAATATCTTTTGGACTCTGCAATATACCCCCAACCTTCCAGCAAATGATGAACTCAGTATATGCCCCTCTCATCCACTACTGCCTGATTGTTTATGTGAATGACTCCAACATCTACTTAGCAAATTTTGAAGACCACCTATGAGATCTTGAAGAGTTTTTCAAACTCACCCAACAAAACCACCTGAGACTTAACTTAAAAAAGTACTACTTTGGCAAACAGAAGTTTGAATTCCTTGAATTTGTAGTCTCTAAAGATGGAACATGCAGACCTCAAGAAAATTGAAAAAGTCAATAACTTTCCTGTTCCCAAGACCCTAAAGGAAGCCCTATCCTTCCTGATACTTGCATCTTACTATAGAAGATTTATCAAGGGATTTGCTGAAATCTCTGCCCCAATCTGAACCTTACTGAAGAAAGATGTACTGTTCCAATGGAAAGAACTACAAGAAGAAGCCTTCTGAAAACTACAATACTACCTGACCTCAGCACCAATACTAGTCTGACCAGATCTGCAGAAACCTTTTATTCTGTATACTGATGTATCCAAGAATGGCCTTAGAGCAATCCTTGCATAAGAAGAACCTGATAAACAGCACCATGTGATAGCTTATGCAAACAGAGCCACCAATAAACAGTAGACCAACTATGGGAGCACCAAATTGGAATGTCTTGCAGTCATATGGGTAGTCATCTTATTCAAACATTACCTTATTGGAAGAAATTTCACTCTAATCACAGACTATACAGCTCTTAAGTAATTATTGCACCAAAAAGATCCCACTGGAATCCTTGCCCAATGGATCCTTATTCTTCAAGATTATGAAATCAACATCATCCACAAAGTGGGAAGAACTCACAATAATATTGATATTCTTTCCTACATGACCCAATGAACCAAAGAAAGGATATACCTCAGAACTGCACTCTTAAAGAAGTTCCCAAGACCATTAAGGAGCAAGAAGATCTCATCTGACAAGAACACCAGAAAGCCCACCAAGGACAGACAAATACAGAAGACAAGATTTGAAAAGATTATCAACATTGGCCCCACCTTAGAACACAAGTCTGAGATATCATTCAGAAGTATGACACCTGCCAGAAGTATCAAGGAAAGAAGAACTATCAAGCCCCTCTGCAACCAATTCCCCCACCCACTCATATCTTCCAAAGATGGGGAGTAGACGTAATTGGACCTCTACCAGTAATACCAAAATGAAACAGATATATCCTAGTATTTATTGAATATCTGATCAAATGGCCTGAAGTATACCCCATGGAGATTGCAGATGCCCTGACTATTGTTGGACACCTTCATGACCTCATTTACCAATATGGACCCCCTGAAGAACTTATCTCTGACCAAGGAACTGAATTTGTGAATAACATAATCTCAAGTTATGTATGAATTCATGAGATCCACCTGAAAAGGACAACCTCTTATCATCTGCAAACTAATGGAATGACTGAAAGAATGAACCAGACCATTAAGAAAAGACTTGCCAAGGTCAATCCTATCAAATAGGATCTCTGCCTACCCAAAATCCTGTGGGAAATCCAAAATACCCTTGCTTCCTCAACCAAACAAAAGCCCTTTAAAATAATGTTTGCCAAGAAGACCAGAACTACTAACCATGAGAATCTCAGAAAGCTTCTTGAAAAAGGAGATCAGCTGCAAAAAGATACCTGAAACCAGATTATCAAGGTCCAGGAAAGACAAAAGAAGTACTATGACCAGAAGTAGAAGGATCAGAAGATCAAGATTGGAGATCAAGTCCTAGTTTGGAGAAGCATAATCGAAACAAACTTTGCTACCAAACTGGAACAGAAATGGAAAGGACTATACCTTGTATACAATATCAGAGGAACCAGCATCTATATAAGAAGCATGGATGGATATGTCTTGAGAACCCCAGTTCACATCAATCACCTCAAGATATATCTGTACAAACTATGACCCAGAGGATAGATCAGTGCCTCCAGACCCTCATCCTCAGTTCTTTCCAAGCCCTGCCAATTCTCTTGCCCCAGTTCCATCAACTTGAAGGAACTCCAATACAATTGATCCAGAAGCATCAAGAGAATCTCACTATCGCCTAGAGATTGCTTCAGATCCACTATCTGCAGGCCTTCTATAATATCAGATAATTATTGACAGACCAACCTTATATCAGGAGCTCAGCCAGAATTACCCTCAGAGAAGTAAGAACTACCAAATGAATCTATACCCTATATAAATGAAATGTTAGAGCCCTGGTGCAGTCTCATCTCTGTCTCAATGACATCCACCAGATAAACAAAACCACCTTTCAGAGTACTCTTCAACAACTTGACATCCTACTTCCTGAAGAACAAGAAGATCCAGAACTTGAATAGAGTAACTCAGATACAGAAGGATATGATGGAATGGGAATAGATGCTGAAGATACTTATGCCTACTGGAATGATGACTAAAGGATAGTCTGGAACAGACCATTCTTTAGTGGGGGCTGATGTGATGAACTACAAAAATGTACCACCTGAATTACAGCCAGATGATGTGAACAGCCAGATGACATGAATACTTAGCATAGTAACCAGCACAGCAACTATTGCTATAGAAAACTGTATAAATAACCAGATAGCTAAAATAGAGAAAATCTCTAACAGTGGCTATCACTCTGATAGTGGCTATCACCCCAAATACACCATAAATAGCAAACCTATAATTAGCCAGATAGCAACCAAGATAGCAATCACAATGTATAAAATACCCTAGAGACAAGAGTGAATAAATCTCAGTTCTGAAATTGAAACCAAAAGCAAAAGATAAGTCTGCTTATAATACTTTGAGGGATATGCCTGCCAAAAGCCACTTGATCCTAAAGATTGAATTGCAATACTTAGGAGAAATGTCCACTCTAGAGTCTCTTCTAAGAGATTGTGAGCAACTGGTACCTCATTTCCACTCCAGTCTACTTTTTAATATAAAGAAGTTTACCATTTTCCAGTTTAAGTCTGCCTCTCAAAGCCAGTCATCTGACATAACTTTGAAGCCTGAAGAAATCCACCAGTTTAAGTCCACCAATCTGCCATGTACTGCTGATCCACCTCATTTAAATTCGCATCACTCAAGTTCACTGCTTAAAGAATAAGCCACCATTTTCAAGTCTGTTCTCAAGAAGCCTGCATTTAAGTCCATACTTTTGTCTGCTGATCTACCGCATTTTGCCAATCCACATCATTCTATATTTTATCCACTGATCCGCCACATTCCGCCAATCAGTATTGTTCATCTGCATCATTCATCCACAACCTGCATCATCTGCTTACCTACATCATTTGAGAAATCTACCACATTTAGTCCATCTGCCATAAAAGGAATCTGATTGACAAAAAATCAACTGTTACACATCTAGAGATTCCACATCCTTAAGAAATAACTGATTGTCTAATTCCCAGAGAGCCTGCTCTTTTAAGGAAATCCACCAAATTAGTCACACAAAAACTTGCACTGTTAAGGAAATCCACCAAATTCACCATACACAAGACCACCCAGGTCACATGAAATTATCCACCATTATGCAGAGATTGTCTGAAGGAAATCTATTTATACACACAACCCAAGAATGCTACCAAATTAGGAAATTGCATATGGAAAGTCTCTAGCTGTTGAATATTATACCACTAGACACCAATACAGAAACCTATATATATTATCTGAACATTTTATTACCTTTTAACAAAGTAACTAGGGCTCAAGCTAATCTACAACAGCCACCCAATCTTATAATTTGCCTCTATTGAGTCAGGCACATTATAATATATTTGTTCCCCCTATATGGACTTGTTTATAATATTGTATCCAAATGATTATTAGAATATTTTTCAAGTTAGATGATAGTTCATATTCAAAAGTCAGGTAATGATATCTTTACAAATCAGATAGCATTCATATATTGTCTTGAGTAGTTCATATATGTCTTTTAATTCTCTATGGCAGTCTATTCTCAGATAGTTTATATATGATGTCTTTTTAATTCTCCAGGGCAGTCCATTCATATATTGGGAGGTATTCATATATTATTAAAAGTTGGATGACAGTATTCTTTATTTGGGTGATTTATATATAATATAATGTGCCTGGCTCAATAGAGGCAAATTACAAGGTTGGGCGGCTGTGTAGATTGGCTTGAGCCCCCAGTTACTTTGTCAAAAAGCAACAAAATGTTCAGATAATAGGTATAGGTTCCTTGTGTTGGTGTCTAGTGGTATAATATTCAACAGCTAGAGACTTTCTGTGTGCGATTTCCTAATTTGGCGGCATTCTTGGGTGTATGACAGTCAATCAGTGGGTAATTTCGTGTGACCCAGGTGGTCGGATTTGGCAGTCTTCCTTAATAGAGCGGGCTCTCTGGGAATCGGCAATCAGTTTCCTTAAGGATGCGGGTTCTGGCTGCTGGCATGATGGTGATCGGGTTTCCTTATTCGAGCAAGCGGACTAAATGTGGCGGGTTTCTCAGGTGCAGTCTTCGAATAATGCAGCCGAGCAGACGATGCAGTTAAGTGGACGATGCGGTTAAGCGGGCGTTGCAGGTTGTTGGACAAATGCAGATCGGCAGAATGCGGCGGATCGGCGGACAAAAATGTAGAACGATGCAGATCAGCAGTACATGGCGGATCGGCAGACTTCAACTGGCAGCTTATTCCTTAAGCGGTGGATCTCTTGAAAATGGTGGCCTTTCCTGGCGGTGAACTTGAATAAAACGGCGGACTTCTTCAGGCTTATCTGGCAAGCGAACCAATCTTTTCTAATGGAAAGTGGACCGGAGTTGGGAATAGAACAATGCTCACAATTTCTTGGCAGTGGCTCATTGGCAGGCATATCTCCTAAGTATTGCAATCTAATTTCTTTAGGACCAAGGGGCTTTTGGCAGGCGTTTCTCCTAAGTATACCATACAATTGACTTTTGCTTTTGCTTTCGGAACTGAGGTTTATTCACTCTTGTCTCTGGGGTATTTTATACATTGTGGTTGCTATCTGGTTGCTATCTGGCTAATTATAGAGTGCTAATTATATCAGGTATTTCTTGTTCTGGTACAAGTGTTCAGGTGCTGTACAGTGTACAGGTGCTGTATGGTGTACAGGTCCTGTATGGGTAAATATCTTCTTTTGGTATGTCTGGTTATTTATACAGGTTGGCACAGTAAAGCAGTCTTGGTTGCTTAGTGCACTTGATATGGTATATGGCTAAGTGGCAATTTCAAATGGTACGATTTCTGTGGCCTACTACATCAGCCCCCACTAAAGGATGGTCTGTCCCAGACTGTCCTTTAGTCATCATTCCAATAACCATAAGCATCTTCGGTATCAATACCTTCACCATTGTCTTC
>RQIL01005487.1:0-12690 GCA_003951145.1 Jimgerdemannia lactiflua
ATCTCTAGAATTTTCAAATTTTATTAGCTCAAATTGCCACTTATTGTATTTTAATATAATTTGTTGAAAGTCTTTTTTAATAGTTAATATCTCTACTACCAAGTGGCAATTGCAAATTCTGACTCTATATATTTGTATTCAAGATATCTCTTTACATAATTACAAAGCTGTATTACATGAAATATAAATAATATCTATATATATTATGGGTACTATATTAGGATGCTACCAGATATTGAGTATTGCAATCAATCAACTATGCAGACCTCATCCTGTTAATACTACAACAATATATGAGTTAATTGTGTAACCAAATTGAAAAATCGGATTACCGAACCACTTTAGATTTCGGCCAATTTGTGTTATATAGAATACAATTTCTGGAAATCCCAAATTTTGGTTAGCTCAAAATTTGCCACTCTTGTATCGTAATTTAGTTTTACAGAAAGTCCTTTTTAATAGTTAATACAAGTGATAATTGCAAATTCTGGCTCTGTATCTTTGTACTTCAGACATCACTTTACATAATTACAGAGCTGTACTGCACAAAGTATAAATGATATCTACATATATTATGCCAGGCAGATCATTGAAAATGCTTTTTGCTCACCTAAATCAGTCACGTGATGGTACGCCCAAATGATAATTAATAGGAGACAATTGCTAATTATTATATTCTCTCTCCAGAATATTATTGATAATGGTGTCATTCTGCGATTTGAAACAGCATTGGTCAGGTGAAATCTGAAAAGATAAAATAATCAAACTAATGTTCCATAGTCCAATGAAAGTACAGAGGCAGCAATTATAGATTTAAAGGGTTTGCTGAATTTTATTCTGATCGGCCCATATTATTGAAATTTTTGCTTTATATAATGTTATTTCAATAACTAATATCTCTGCAGCCTACCAGTAATTGTGAATTTGAATTCTGTAATATTATATATCAAGTATCTCTTCTCATAGTTACAAAGCAATATTTTACCGGATGTGTATGACATCTGAAGAAATAATGCTAACCCAGATCACTTCAATTTTGCTTAAGTCTGAGGCAGTTACGGTTTTGATTTTAATTTGGGCGCACGATCAGGTGACCATGGGCGCACAATTTGATGCAATTTTCACAAAGCTCTCGAATGAAAATAAACTAGACGCGTTTGCTCCTTTTACATGCACACTTCCCTATTTAACAGGGAATCGTGAACTAAAATAAATCAGATATGTTTGCTCCACTATACACCATACTTCCCTATTTCCCTTCTGACCTCTGACACATTTGCTGGTTTAAGCCACGTCACTTGGGAAATGGAGGCCTTCTGCTGGACCACGAAAAGTAGCATACCGAACTGTTGGGTCGTTGAGTCACCTGTGACATCGTACCCAATGGCGAAATTAAATACTTCCATTTGATACACGCGCTTTTACGCGTTCTGAATACACGCTTTGGCGCGTCCCTTTGCTTAACAGTAACTACTATAGCCTTCTAAACAGAACTTTCATAAAGATTCACAGTGTGGCTGCCCTTCAGGTGACTCTAGTAATAGGTAGTTTTATCACTCAAGATGGAGAAAAAGATACAGCCACCCCAGTAGGCAGCCACGTCACTTGGGAAATGGAGGCCTCATATTAATGACCCGACAGTTCGGTATGCTACTTTTCTTGATTGCATACGTGGCTCATCTGGGGATTTCTGCTGGATCCCTGTTGCCCACGAAAAGTAGCATACCGAACTGTTGGGTCGTTGGGTCACCTGTGACATCGTACCCAATGGCGAAATTAAATAATTCTATTCGATACACGCGCTTTTACGCGTTTTAGATACACGCTTTGGCGCGTCCCTTTTGCTTAACAGTAACTATCATAGCCTTCTAAAACAAAATTTGCACTTTCATAAAGATTTCAGTGTGGTCAGATGAACTCCAATAGTAGATAGTTATATCGATCAAGAAGGAGAAAAAGATGTTCAGATAGTAGGTAGTTACGTCACTAAAGAAGAAATGGAAGCCTCATATTGGTGACCCGACAGTTCGGTATGCTACTTTTCTTGAGCAACACAGGGTTCTTGGAAAAAGCCAGGTTGATTGCATACGTGGCTCATCTGGGGATTTCTGCTGGATCCCTGTTGCCCACGAAAAGTAGCATACCAAGTTGTTGGGCCGTGACATCGTACCCAATGGCAAAATTAAATTAATGCTTGAAAATTTGATTTTGCCATTAGATATGTAGATGACAGATCTTAATCTTGCTGACACAGTATATAAACCCATATTGTGATTCATGTATCAATGGGCGAACCAACAACCACAAAAACCATACAAGGCAACTTGGACTTGTCATCTTTTACTCCTCCAAAAACCCTCTCAGATATAACAAATGCTGCTTTTGTCCGAAGTTGTCTTGGCCCATGACATTAAAACGATCTGCCGTCCTGTGCATCACAACATTATAACTGAACTGCAAGTACTTGGGTGGATAAAGACTATAAGTACATTTGTCGTCTTGGCCCATGACGTTAAAACGATTTGCCGTCCTGTGCATCATGACGTTATAACTGAACTGCAAGCGCCTGGGTGGATAGGGACAGTGGGCGCGATACAAGTACAGCTGGAATTGGTTTGTCGTCTTGGCCCATGACGTTAAAACGATTTGCCGTCCTGTGCATCATGACGTTATAACTGAACTGCAAGCGCCTGGGTGGATAGGGACAGTGGGCGCGATACAAGTACAGCTGGAATTTGTTGATCCTCAGTTATGAGTCTGGTCTGTTCTTAGCAAATACACATGCTCTGTAAGGCAAGTTATTTTGTTCTATGTTGAGATTAAAGGAATACTCTGTTACTGATTCTCACTCTATTTTGACCAGTGCGCTGCTTTGTCAACTGATGAGCCCCTTTAGCAAGGGTGAAACCAGTCAATTATTAAAGTTGAAAACTTCCATCATCGCCATGATGCCATATAGCCTAAATAGTTTTGAAATTGGGTATACTTTTTGAACTCATCGACATCCTGCTTAAGAGTACATGAGACTAGGATATACCAAGAGCTAAATTATATATGTTCTAGTATAAGCATATCATTCTTTTGGCAGATCAAATGGCTCCTAAATAAAATATAAACACATCATTCTGAAGCTCAACCCCCCCCCCCAACTCTGTCATGCTGTAGAGAATATGTTTCACATCACCATAAAAGCTTAGAGCAATTACATGTGTCCAACAGCCACTGGGTATCAATTATTTCCATGAACTTTGGCTATTTTGAGACTATTGATTATTCTTGTATATAGGAGACATGTCACTCTGCGCAGCTGTTCACCATAAAAGCTTAGAGCAATTCCATGTGCCCAACAGCCACTGGCTCGATTATTTCCATGAACTTTGGCTATTTTGAGACCATTGATTATTCTTGTATATAGGAGACATGTCACTCTGCGCGGCTGTAATTCTTATTGGCGTATGCCAGTCTAGGAAAACAGAATGAGGCGATGTTTCCGGAAAACAAAATGAATAAGGAGTTGTTAGCAAAATTCGATGGTGGATGGGTATGAACCGCCACCCATTCTGAGCACACTATATTCTCCTATTGGGCTGCAAACTCCTATAAGCCACGTCCTTTTACACAAACAAGTTAGTATACAAATAAAACCAGCCAATCGGATAATTTATGGTTGGGACTGGTTCAGGGTCTACAAAGGTCTAGGCCCTGCAACGTCATAGTTTCATATGTTTCGCTGTTGTCTTATATACACCAAGAGCAATTCCATGCACCCAACAGTCACTGGCTATTGATTGATATATCTGACAGGCCAAAGTATCTCAATGTTTTTGCTTGTCTTCAAAGACTAAAGGCGATATGTGAATTGAGTCCTCAATAACCAGAATCTGCCCTTCAGATGGTTGTATGACTGACCTAACGTTATGCCATTGGACAATATGATGCACATGTGCTATTAGGTCTTGCTTTTGCTTAATGTCCTGGGCACAGATCTTCCTTCCATAGTAAACTAAACCTTAGTAACATATCACCAATAGCAAATGAGAGACAGTTTTAGAATAAAACAGATAACTCCAAATCACATAGGTCACCAATAGCAAATTCATGTTTGTGCGAAATAAGGGTAATAAAAACATACACCATTTGCTATTGGTGTATCCTAGTTAATTGTGCTATTGGTATATCTTAAAATTGCTATATTGACACCGGGCCATTAGGGAAACCATTATATAAAGATTTATCTCAAACAATAACATTTGTCCCCACATATTTTAACAATGCCAAAGATAAATCGTAATAAAAATATGTACATACTTGCAATGCAAATGCGACCTGATGGCCAGAAGGAATATCTGGTGAGCAGGAAAACCTCGGTATGTATTGTCTTTGTTGTCAAGCAATTTTTTTCCTCTCTATTAATATTCTCTAAATAAGCATTTCTCTTCTACTTCTCTCCGATAGAGACAGAGCAGATCTTGGGTATGTATTTTTGACATACTCATATTGGCTTATTGGATATTCATGTAATTTAAAGCTTAACAGATCTTCCATCTCCCTTTCCACAGTTGATAGAATCCGATATCATTCCATTTGCTCCTTATCTCATAAAAGATTTTGAAAAACAACGATGCACACGGAATCGTACATATTATACAGAACCTGAACAAAGACCCCGTCAAACCCCTTGGCATGCTAACCACATTGCTCTCACAAGTGAGGTTGAATTGCAACAGGCAACCTATGATTCGTTGCTGCAAAAGAACATTGCTCTCACAAGCGAGGTCAAAATGCAACAGGCAACTCATGATTCACTACTGCAAAAGAATACTGACCTCACAAGTGTGGTCGACATGCAACAGGTAACCCACGATTTGCTGCTACAAAAGAATACTGCTCTCACAAATGAGGTCAAAATACAACACACAACCTTCAAGGAGATTCAGGCAACTCACGATTCGCTGCTGCAAAAGAGCACTGCTCTCACTAGTGAGGTCAAAACGCAACAGGCAATCCATGATATGCTGCAGCAAAATACCACCACTTTCGAAATTGAAGTCGAAAGGCAACAGACAACCTATGATTCACTGATGCAAAAGAACACTGCTCTCACAAGTGAGATTGAAATACAACATGCAACCCTCAAGAAAATTCACCATTTGCAGGAACAACAGCAAGCAAAGCATGATTCGCTGCAGCAAAAAGGCACTGCTCTCACAAGTGAGATCGAAATGCAACAGGCAACAATTCGCCATCTGCAGGAACAACAACAAACAACCCATGATTCATTGCTGCAAAAAAACACTGCTTTCACACGCGAGATTGAAATACAACAGACAACCCACGATTCGCTGTTACAAAAAAATACTGCTCTCACAAGTGAGGTCAAAATGCAACAGGCAACCCAACAGGCAACTCTCCAGGAGATTTTCCGACTGCAGACAATATACAATATTTGCAAAGGACAACTGCAGGCTGGCTGCAACCAACTTAGGGCGGAACATCAACTAATCCAAAGAGAGCTCGAAAAGGAACAGAGAGTCTATGATTTGCTGAAGGCAGATTGTAACAAACTCCAGGCTGTGCACCAACAATTCCAAAATTATATCAAAACAGACGAGGCGACCAATAATCTGGCTTTATTACTTCGGAATATACAACGAAATACCAACATGTCTGTTATCACTCCCTCTTACTCACCTGATCCGATGCACCATAATCCTGATAGTAATGCCCCTCATCTCACCCATCACACTGTCCCTGAGCCAAGTTACCGACTTACTGACATGTCTTCCATCCCTCTTGACAACAAATCTGTCCCTGAGCCAAGTTTCGGATTGGATGCACTTGCAATAGCAGCCTTACAGGCCAGAAGTGATGCAAACCGACAGACTGGAAATAGTCAAGTAAAGACTTCAGATCCACCGGTAACATCGCGAATGAGTAGGCCCGCACCAACAAGGAAGCAGAACCAAAACGTAAGCTTGCAGTGCTATGCAGTCCATATTGATCCTTACACAGCTGCTATCATGACTAACAGAGCCATTACTGAACCAAACAGGCTCAAACTGGTAGGCAAGGAAGACCTGTTTCACAATGTAACACTTGTCGAATCAATCGAAAGAATCATGGCTTGCATATTAAGTGCAATCATAAAGAGGTTAGTACAAATTAATATGATATTTCACCTTACAATTAATATATATTATCCTCAATATTCTGCTGACACAACCAGTCATTGACATTGTTATACCCCCAGCAACCACAGAAAAATCTAAAGATACAACCAACCATTAATATACCTGAAGTCGAGACATTTGTGAATTGTGCACCTCCAATTGTAATTAATGAATCAAAGAAGGAGATTCCAATAATTCCGAAGATGTATAAATATCCTAACGGTAGGACATCTTCCCTGTCTCTAGCTGTGCCAATTGTTAAAACATATCCTTATATACTTCCTAAACCTTTATTTAAACAATAAAGACCTTCTGAAAATATACTGTATTATAATTGTTATATCAGGCAAATAGGATCTTGCATGTAGGCTTTGGCTTGATTCGTGTCCAACTCATTCTATGTATATACCCAATTGTGCCCAAAAATACACTTGTGATGTATAGCGAATGATAAATCTCAGGCTTCAAAAGAACAATCATGTGATTGATTTGGGCGCATGGGGCGCATGCATTATTGTGGCTTGGGGCTGGAGATTTGACACACAATCATCGTAACTGATTTAGGCGTATGGGGCGCATAACATACATACTTTGATTTAAATTTGCTATTGGGCAGTTTGATAGTTCTAAGTAACTATAACAAAGATGCCATCATATTATTATGAACATGCTTAAATCGTAGATTTAAAATATAAATTTCACAAATTAATTCTGATTATAGTAAAATAAACAAAATAAAAGTACATATATCAAATACTATTATTATATTTTGTTTGAATTTGCCATTGGTAATTCCAAAATGTGGTACAAAAGATTCCTGTAGCGAATGATAAATCTTAGGCTTCAAAAGAATTATAGCGTATGTTTGGGTGCACAATCATGTGACTGATTTGGGCGCATGGGGCGCATGCATTATTGTGGCTTGGGCTGAAGAATCATGTGACTGATTTGGGCTGAAGATTTGACACACAATCATTTGGGCGCATGGGGCACATAACATATATACTTTGATTTGAATTTATTATTGAGCAGTTTGATAGTTCTAAGTGACCATAACAAATATACCATTATGTTATTATGAACATGTATTAATTTTAATTATAATAGTAAAATGAACAAAATAAAAGTATATATATCAAATGCTATCATCATATTTTGTCTGAATTCGCCATTGGTAATTCCAAAATGTGGTTCAAAAGATTCTCGCATCAGTATATCTGTTAACCAATAGCCAAATTATTATTGTACATTTGTGTAATACATGTGATTTGTTCCTAGCCAATGGCAAATACTATTGCAGTGCTGGTACCTCATTTGTGCAACATATGAATGCTGTGTCATTATATATAATCCTTTTCGCATCCAGCACAATACAAATTTAACAAATACAAATCTAACATACAAACACACATTCAACACAATATGGTCAAGCGTAATATTGAGAACATCGAAGAGCAACTGACTTCTACTATCCCTGCCAAGCGCCTTCGCTCCATTGCTATGCGTCCAAAAGCCCTCTCAGATGAAACTACCCAAATAGCCAAACGTAATATAGAGTCGGTCGAAGAGCCATCGACTCCCGCTGTCCCTGCCAAGCGCTTTCGTTCAAACAACACTAATACAAGTGTTAAGGTGAGAAAATGGGTTCTATACAAAAGGTTCGATTTCAGTATCACAAATGAGCTCCAAACTAATGGCATATTTATGTACCATATTCATAGAAACCAGAGAGGGGGCGCGGGCGGCCGAGGACACAGTGTGATAGTTGCCGAATGCTGCGGAAAACCAAACAGCTGCATATAAAATGCATTCATAAGAATGGTTGGTATCATTTAGATTCCCTTATTGAACCAGCTTGATACAATTTACCTGAAGTACCAATACCTGCTACTACTCCTTCTAACAACTCTGCCTACTGCCACAGCACCAGCTCCTGCTGCCCCTCTCCCACTGACTCTGCAGATCCCATCTGCTTCTGCTACACTCCTCGAGGAACCCCTTCTCCCACTGACTCCGCCTCCTGGAACAGTACAAGATCCTGCTGCCCCAGCCCTCCTCCCATCGATCTTGCCTGCCAATTCAGACTTCAGCATTTCCGAAGAACCAGGGGATGAAATTTCACATTTTCATCCCCTCATTTTTAATGAGTTCACCCTCCCAGTGGATCAAATGAACTTCACAAATATTCCAGAAGTTGGCAATTGGAACATTCAAGGCAATGAAGTGAGAGTGGAAGAACAGAATATCTTTTGGGGGGGCATGTTTGATCAAACTATCTTCCCGATAGATTTATGTCAAACGAACTTCACAAATATTTCGAGCCCTATAGAAGATCACATCGAGGAAAGCACAGTCATCGAGGGAACACAAGAGTTTAATTACTCTATGTTTGACCAAACAACGGACTTCACAAATATTTCAAGCCCCACAGAAGATTGTGACAAGGGAAGCAGCACCGCAGGCATCGAGGGAATACAAGAGTTTAATTACTCTATGTTTGACCAAACAACGGACTTCACAAATATTTCAAGCCCCACAGAAGATTGTGACGAGGGAAGCAGCGCCACAGGCATCGAGGGAATACAAGAGTTTAATTACTCTATGTTTGACCAAACAACGGACTTCACAAATATTTCAAGCCCCACAGAAGATTGTGACGAGGGAAGCAGCACCACAGGCATCAAGGGAACACATGATTCCTTTTGGAATATCATTGCCCAATTGCTTGGCTTGTGGTATGTGCATAAAACAGCATTGTGTGAAATGAAATGTTACTTATTGCAACATGGTTTCATTTATTAACGTACTATGTGTCTTTTCTTGCAAATTACTAGAATCAGTTATCTATCAGCAAGAACATTGTAATAGATTCACTTTAATCACTGGTGTTTTTGTATCATCTGTAGTTTTCCTTTCAATTATATTTATTTGCGTTTTTATAGAAGGTGCTAGAGTTGTTTCTTATTATTTTGTTTGGTTTGGTTTATGTTTTTGGATTTTGTTTCACCATCATGAGGCAACCGTCGGAGCAGGGCTTCGAAGCTGGTCCAATGATGATGCCTGAAGGCAACCGTCTGAACAGGGTTCAGAAGCTGGTCCAAGGGTTTTAGCTAGATAGTGTCTTACACATACTTATGATTTCTGGATTAGTATCAAATTGCATTTTATTGGAGGGCGGTTTTTATCTTTTAATTTTCGTCATCATGAGGCAACCGTCGGAGCAAGGCTCTGAAGCTGGTCCAATGATGATGCCCTGAAGGCAACCATCCGAACAGGGTTTGGAAGCTGGTCCAAGGGAATGTTTCATTTATTGAGATTATTTTGTTTGTTTAGGCTTGGGTATTGTAGTTCCTCTCCCCTTTATTTATTTGTTTGGCATTATTATATAGCACATCTAATAATTATATAGTCTCAATACAATTAAAATGTACAGATTGTGTTGAAGAAATGCATCAATCAGAATACACACACAATGTATAAAAGTATATATATCATTGTTGTAAATGGAAAGTAGGCTGCTATGTGATTACAGTCTGTCTTCCTGACAGATGTCAGTCAAACGAACTTCACAAATATTTTGAATAGCACGGTAGAAGAAACGTTGAATTCATGCTCACAACCTTGGATGTTATTCAAAATATTTGGTAAGATCGTCGGAATGGCATCTGCAGAAAGATTGATATACCGTGATCATATGTGAAAAGGATAGTGGTCGTATGTAAAAAGGATAGTGGTTGTATGTAAAAAGGGTAGTGGTCATGATGTGAAAAAGATAGTAGTCATATGTAAAAAGGATAGTGGTTGTATGTAAAAGAGTAGTGGTCATGATGTGAAAAGGATAGTGGTTTTATGTAAAAAGGATGGTGGTCATGATGTGAAAAGGATAGTGGTCGTATATAAAAAGGATAGTGATTGTATGTAAAAAGGGTAGTGGTCATGATGTGAAAAGGATAGTGGTCTTATGTAAAAAGGATAGTGGTCATGATGTGAAAAGGATAGTGGTCGTATATAAAAAGGATAGTGATTGTATGTAAAAAGGGTAGTGGTCATGATGTGAAAAGGATAGTGGTCGTATGTAAAAAGGATAGTGGTCATATGTAAAAAGGATAGTGGTCATAATATGAAATGGATGTAAGATGTCTTCCTGACAGATGTTAGTCAAACAAATGTATCAAATATTTGGAATGGTATAGAAGATTGTGGCAGGGAAAGCAGTACGGTTTGAAGGAAGTGGAAAGAGAAGAAAGGAAGAGCGCATCTAATGATAGAGCAAAATTTGCCATAGGCCAATTAAAAGAAAGTGTTACCACAGATGTCTTGAAATTGGATGCCCGATTCCTAAATTCGCCAGGTCATTTACTGCGCAATTGCGATACTGATAATCATCAGATAGAGACTGCGGACTGCTGTGATTGGATACCCAGGAAGATTTTGCGCGTGATGTCATCAAACAGACAATCTCCATTTATGAGTCTCAAAACAAATTCAACGCGTATTCTTCTCTTTTACCCCCTTCCTATATGTGAAATGGCCAACATTGTAACTCTCAACTGCCTGGTTCAAGGTGACACTCCTCCATCTGAACGCGCATTTTCTGTCAAAATTGCCAAGACTGAGACCATTGGCGAGCTTAAGGAGCTGATCAAAACAAAGTTGGCACCACGTTTCGATCATATCGTTGTCAATGAACTCATGCTCTGGAAAGTCAACATCCCCCTTGACGAACCCAACAGCATGCTGGCTGTCCTCAAGGCTGACACCAATGCTATTGTTGACATCAAGAATGTGTTGTGCGGTGAGACGTTGTCAGCACTCGATGAAGTTCAAGAGCACTTCCCAGGCCGGCCCACAAGAAAATACATTCATGTCATTGTCCAGCACCCTACCACTCCTTTGCAGGTGGCTCCTCAACCTGGTATGTTTTTTACATCTTATATTATTGCAAGGGATGACCGCAGTAGGTGGCGAAGAAGGCACATTGGGTAGATGTTGGTGTGGCAAGGGAGAATGAAGGCAACTTGGATGGTGGCCAAGTAGTGATTATCCTAGTTCATGAAACTCGGTCATGCTAACAAATAGAAATAATACTCACATTTTTTTACTTCTCGATCACTACTTTAGCACTACAAAACATGGATATTTGGTATCATGTTGAACTTCCCAACCACCGTGCGACAAAACTCATAAATTTCAATGGAAAGGATGTTGATGATTTCGCAAAGGCAATCAAGGCAGCAAACCCCGAGGGCATCACCTGCGACCCACCAGCATTGGTTCTCCTTGTCGCTCGTCCTGATATAGAGGGCAATGATGTGCTGGATGATGACCTTCTTGAACAACATGGTGATTTTCGCACTTTCATACAACATTATAAAATCTTGAGGATGAATCCCATTAAGGTTAAACTGCCCCCGAGTCGACACTCACAAGAAACAATATCTACACCATCCCCTGGCAAGTTTTTTAAAGTTATATTACCATTTATCATTCAATGTTGTGAATATGCATCTAACACATTATTGGATCAACTAGATTATATTTTATCTGCTATGTCACCATCAAAGCATTCAAGGGTTGGTTTACCACACAGCAAGCCGAACATGTGGAGTCGAATATCGAGGGAAACAACACCTACACCAATTCCTGGCAAGTATTTTTTAAATAATTATATTTTGATATGTGATACTTATAATGTATAAATATCTATTAATACATTATATTGGATCAAATAGGTTATATTATGTCTGCCATATCACCATCAAAACGTTCAAGGGTTACAGAAGCTACAGGTAGAAGAGCTTTGCACATTTCACATAATAAGATCTATTCATTACATTTGACATGTAAAGAGATGGATCTACGTAAACAATTGTTGGTAGTTGGTGTGATGGTGGCATGTGAAACTGCATTACGTGGATGTAAGCGCAAGCGGGATGATTTCGATGATGAAGATAATATTCAATATTCTTGGGGTATAAATAAAAGATGTGCTTGTTCGTAATTTATTAGGGCCTTTCAATCAAAATATGGCTTTCTCTTTCATTTATAAATTTCTTTCTTATTTACCTTTGAAATGCTAGATAATGATTTCCCAGATCAAGAAGAGCAAGAAGACGTATCTGGCAATCTACCTGATTTCATTCTAAGACATAAAAGATTCAACAATGATGATGTAAGATTATAAATTATTATATTACTATTGCTTATCAGAACCTATTGATAATAATAGTTGTATTTTTATCTTCTTAGGAATCAGAACGTTCTTCAAATGTCATGGTGCTTAGAAAAAAGACAACTATGATCAGCTATACAATTCCGAATAGTAGCCCATCTGCAGCAACAGTGACTGATTCATCATACATCCCCTCTTCTCCTAATTCGGATATCAGTGAAGAATCTATCATCAAGACAAATGAAAATAATGGTATAAATTATTTTGTCGGTCCTGGTGAAATGGAATGGAACCTGGATGATTGTCCATCTAGAGTAAATATTTTTATATTTTGCATATTATGTTATA
>RQIL01005498.1:0-12689 GCA_003951145.1 Jimgerdemannia lactiflua
GTGGTGGGTCCTTGGGGTAGCTCCAGCAGGTACTTCCATGGTGATGGGTGGTCCTTCAAATATTTCCATAAGGCTCATGAGGTGACCTTGATGGTTGTCCCGGAGAGGAGTGGTGTGGAAACCTGGCAGAGTGGGTTCGGTTTGTTGGCTTTCCACAGTGATGCGGTTGCTACCAATGTAATTGGCTACTTCGGCTTCTACCCAGTTGGCTTCTTCAACTGACAGGCGGAGGAGGGTCCCGACGGTTACTCCTTGCAAATGCGCTATAGCCCAGGGAACGTGGCAGAATATCTGGTGGGCACGGAGGGCTCTCTTGACAAGTCGGCTGGTGGTTAACAATTCGGTAACAAGGCTTTCCTGGTCGTCTTCTTGGGTTTCATTGCGAAGGCAGTGTCCGATTTCTTAGTCATGCCAGAGGGTCATCCGTTCGGCAGTGTCTTTGAGCTGTTGGGTCATTATGTACCGACAGTTGATGAAGTGGCCAAGGTCCTCAGTATAGAAGTTCAGGTGTTCAGTGGTATCGGGGCGCCAAATAGCCTTCTTGATAGCTTCAAAGACCAGGGTCTTTAGGCTAGGCAAAGGGGAGGAGCGGCGGGAGGTCTGATTGGAGCGGTGGGTGGGAGGCATTGTGGGAAGGTTCTTTGTTCTTTGGTACTGATTCCAAGGCTGGGGCGGGGTCTCCTTTAAGTAGCGCACTCGTTCATTTTGGCTCAGGTAATCCTTGCTCCATTTGGTGTGATCACTTGATATACTAGGTTATTCACCTGATTGTCGGTCATGTGTCATCTGATCTTAGCAGTCACTTGTACTTCGTATTTCGATGCTGTCGGTTGTGCACGTCACAGTATATATATTTAAAAAGATCTTACTTCAGTATTTAAAGACTAATATATAAAAGTTCTAGAAAATATTCTCTAAGAATATTAATCTCTTAATTCTTAAAAGAGATATATTGTAACATAGTGGATGCTAAGCTTAGCAAGTATGTCAGATTTCTTTATCTTGAATTTTATCTTCTTGACTCTCAAAGTCAGTAGTTTCTTAAGATCAAATATGTTAAAGATATAATCTCAAGGATCTCTTTATTAGTATATTTATTCTTTTTGATACTTTTAATCTAAGATTTATTTACTCTAAAATACTGGGGTATTTATACAAGTTTGCTAGCTATGAAGTGGGTGGCTAAGTTATAAGTCATTTTGAAAGTGTTGAAATACTATATTATATTGAGTCTTTAATTTTGAACATTTCAAAATATTTAGAAATTATTGAAATTAATAACTACTAACTATATGGCTATACTAATTTGAGACTAGTTGTGATCAAATGTCTATCTCTAATTTCTTCTTTTGAATTTAGCTCTACTATCACAACTTTCTTCTAAATAGATAATATTATCTCTGAAATATCTATTTAACCTCCCAAGCTTCAATAGTCTATATAGTCTTATACTATATAATTTATTATATCACTATTTCTCAATAGTGTTACCTTACTAGCTCAAAGTCTGTAAGTATTATTCCTTGCAGATAGGCTAGTGCTGATTCATTATCTTGAAATAACTTATAAATCTTCTTAGTAATAATGATCTGTAAATAGGAGAGCAGATATTCTGTAATCTAATTGTCTTTGATTATTTCTGAGTTCTGATTGAGTATCTGTCCAAGCTTGAAGTACTTTTGGAATTCTATTTAATGGTGATAAATAGGTCCATTTTGGCTATATTCTCTAATTTGTACTATAGTATAACTACATCAGA
The DNA here is from genome assembly GCA_003951145.1 of Jimgerdemannia lactiflua. Classification (NCBI taxonomy): domain Eukaryota; kingdom Fungi; phylum Mucoromycota; class Endogonomycetes; order Endogonales; family Endogonaceae; genus Jimgerdemannia; species Jimgerdemannia lactiflua. The sequence continues at coordinate 1,760 of RQIL01005498.1, forward strand.
GTGGATCCTTTGTATCTTGACTGTAATATCTTTATTCTTATCATTACTATCATCCAATAGCTCTGGTGGTTTATCTTCTATTTCCTCCTAATTCTTCTTTACCTTATTGGTAATCTTCTTTATCTTGATAATATAGAAATAGCAGCAATCTGGGTACTGGGCATAGTTTATCTTTCACCATAAAGGCACTCTCTTTGTAGTATATATTATGATATGCACAATTGACAATACAGAGTACAAGTGACTGCTAAGATCAGATGACATATGGTATGACAATCAAGTGAATAACTTAATACATCAAGTGACCATCCCAAAAGGAGTAAGGATAATCTGAGCTGAAATGAAAGGACACATTACTTAAAGGAGACCCAACCACAGCCTTGGAACCAGCACCAAAGAATGAAGAATCCCCCCCACAATACCTCCTATACACTGCTTCAACCAGACCTTCCACCACTCTACTCCTTTGCCTAGCCTAAAGACTCTGGTCTTTGAAGCTATCAAGAAGGCTATTTGGTGTCCCGATACCTCTGAATATCTGAACTTCTACACTGAAGATCTTGGGCACTTTATCAATTACTGGTACATAATGACCCAATAGCTCAAAGATACCACTAAATGAATGACCCTCTGGTATAACTATGAAATCAGACACCACCTTCACAATGAAACCCAAGAAGATGACCAGGAAGACCTTGTTACTGAATTGTTAACCACCATCCGGCTGGTCAAGAGAGCCCTCCATGTCCACCAGATATTCTGCTATATTCTCTGGGCTATAGCACATTTGCAAGGAGTAACTATTGGAAGCCTCACCTGCCTGACAGTTGAAGAAGTCAACTGGGTAGAAGCTGAAGTAGCCAACTACATCGGAAGTAACTATATCACTGTGGGAAGCCAACAAACTGAACCCACTTTACCAGGCTTCCACACTACTCCCCTCCAAGACAACTATCAAGATCACTTCATGAGCCTTATGGAGATATTTGAAGGACTGCTCATCACTATTAAAGCACTTGCTGGAGCTACCCCAACTACCCACCATCCTATTAGCCTTAATTCACACCATATCATTTAGAAACCAAATCAAGAGAAAGCTCAAGAAGTCCCCATCTTTGAAGAGGAGGTTCAAGAACTCTAAGACTCCACTTCTGAAGTAGCTCCCTCTGACACTAAAACCAATGAGTCCTCAGAAGGAGAAGAAGAAGAGCAGCAGAGAGTCTATCAGTCCTCTGTCCATATTCAAGCTGTCCAAGGATTGGAGAATGTTGTTGAAGATGATTGGCTACTATTTTACCCCCTTACCACTAGACCAGTGCTCCCTCCTTTTGGAGAATAGAATGATGAAATCACACTCCAGCAAGATGATTTATTTGCCACTGACAAGGGTTACTATACCATTTAAAGCTGATAAATGTCCTTATGCTGAATTCGGCCAGCATTTTCATCAGCAACCCTAACCCCATGTCAGCAGTGTAAATATCCATCACATTGTGTGAGCCAATGGCGCATCCGTATTCAGTATAAACATTTGTTGCATTGTGTGAGCCAATGGTGCATCTATATTTAGTGTAAATATCCATCACATCATGCAAGCCAATGGCACATCCATATCCAGCAGTAAACATTTGTTGCAGTTTGCAAATCAATAGCTTAGCCACATAATGTAGTAGCCATACTATAGTTTGCTAAGATAGCAATAGCAACCAGATAGCCAGTGAACTTGTATATAAAATACCCCCTGAAGAATGAGTGAATAAACCTCAGTCAGTTCAAGTTTAAAAGAGAAATACTTGCCTCCAAGAAAACCGGAATTCTGAGAACAAGACAACTAGAGCAATGATCGCTCAGAAGTTTGAGTTAAAGAATTACTCTTACCATGTTTGCCACCAGTTTAAGAAAATCGACCACTATAAGTATTCAAGTTCAAGACCAACTGCTACTAGGAATTCACTGCCACAGACCGCTGCAAACTTCCACCAGGAAAACCACCACCAAGTTAAAGGAATGACCGCTGTTATGATACAGAAACTGTTAAAAAAGCTGCCAGAAAACTGTCACTGAGATCCCACATTCAATCCAGCTACATATTTGGACTGACTGCCCATTTGAACTATCATTCAGACTGTGCATTCACCCTGCATTCAAGATTCAAGACCCATATATTCAAGTGTTAAGACCCCAAGACCCAGCCAAGAAACCCAAAGATACCCACTATATAGGATACTAGACTGTCACCTGCCATTCATCTGAGTTAACAAGTCAGATGGATGAGTGAGCCGTCAACCTTCATTTTCTTTATCTGTACTGTGCCATGAACCACTGAATTCAAGAGTTACTGACTGATTGACTGACCATCACAGACTCTCTGTGTATTTCAAGATACAAGTTCTACATGATGATAATTAACCTGCATATTCAGCCTATGTATCTAAGTTATTGCTGCCAAGAACGTCCTTCCAGCACAAGCAATCAAGCCATCAACCACTAAACAACTGAGCCACTATATGAATCGAATGAGCCAATCACATGACCATCCACTCAGAGATACTTTTTATTTCGATATACATATCATGCACTTCATCAAGTAGCACAATTGAGCCATGCTTGAAGCATATAGATATATAAATCACACACCATAATATCTATTTGTAATTTTCATATATTATTCTTTCTCTGTCAATTGCTTATCTTTTTCTTTTCTCATAGTAATTATATAGGCTTTATCTTCTTCTTTCTTTATCTTAGAACAGACTTCTTTATAGATATTGATGAGAATTCTGATCTTTATTTCTTAATAAACAATCTGCATCATCTGTGCACTGAGGTTGATCATTGCTTTGATCTTGTGAAGCCATTGATTGCTGATAAGGATATTATAGTTGGTCACAAATATTTACTGAGATAATAGCTTCTTCAAACTTAATTGGTATATCCTGAATCTTTCCCAAGAGTATTGCTTATATTTTATCTATTGTAATAAACATAAGTTTTGTAGCTTCTTCTATTTTCCAACCCAAGTGGTCTATAAATTCCTGTCCTTATCTATTGTTTGAAGGTTGGAATTTTAGCCAGTTGACCAAAGATTGGATTAATCTTTTAATCCTTGAGATCCTTGAAGATATCATACTTGAAGATCTTGCTCTTATACAATTTCTGCTCTTTCTTTCTTTTACTTGATGGAGTAGTATTTTGAATAATATCTTTTACTGCTTGTTCAAGTTCAATATCTTATACTTGCTCTATATCTTGATCAACTTCACTCTGCTGAGTCTCTTTTTTGATAACTGCTTCTGATTGCTTTGCTTATACTTGGGCCTTCTTAGGAGATCTATCTACAGGTTTCTTACAAGGGGTAGTTCAGGCATCCTTCTTGCTTAAGGTGGTGAGATAAGCTTTCTATTCCTCCTATTTCTCTTCAGACTCTCCAATTTTCTCAAAGATAATAGTATTTACCTATTTGTGATTTCTGGTTGTATTGTTTAGATGGGCCTTATACTTGATTTCTATTATCCAATTAGAGACATAAGGGTCTTCTTCTCTACATCTGTAGAATATTACTGATAGTCTTTCATTTGTGGTGACAAACTTCTGTACTGGCTTCTTTTTAAACTCTTTGACTATATTGCTAAGATGTGCAGTCATTTTTATAAACTAGGTGATCAGTTCCTCCATTGGATCAACCTTTCTCTATTCTTAGAGTTGCAATTATTATTGTTATTAAGTATTCCTGTTAATTATAGTGGCTAGGATAGTATGGGTGATTTTTGATACTTATTCAATTTTTACTCTTGTTATTCTTTCTATTATATAGTCTTGTGGATATTTGGAAGTTCAGTATTTTTGAGCATAAGTAATCTTCTATACCAGGTCTAGTACTGTTGGAGTGAATTGAATAGCCAATATAATTTCTTAGTAGATATCTTTTATAAAGGTATTTTTGACTACTTGGTCTTAAACTATATCTGGATAGTTAGCAAGGACTATATGATATCAAATCCTTATATAGAATGTATTTGAGTCTTCAGATATTCCTTAACAGATAGTATTCAATTAGTTCTTGAGAGTTTGTTTGATTTTATTAATATAATAGGTGTTTCAGAACCAAGTATTCATAGTTGTTAGTCATACTGCTTCATTATTTCCTATATAAATAACTACAGTAAATATAGTTCTTGCTGGGTTACAGGGAGTAAGACTACTTGCTGAACTGCAGTTAAGGTTCTTATAATAGCATATTGCTCAAAATCATCAATGAAGGTAATGATTGATTTGTCAGAGATATGTTTATAGAATATGAGTAGTCTCATATCCATTCTGTTTGAGTATTATGATATATGGATTCTTATAGTAGTTATTTGTTATTCAGCTTAAAAGTGAGAGATTCATCTTAAATCACCAGCTAATAGGCACCAAGTTATAACACAGTAGATGCTAAGCTTGGCAAGTATATGGATTTCTTTATCTTAAATTTTTATCTTCTTAACTCCCAGAGTTAGTAGTTTCTTGAGACCAAATATATCAAAGATGTAATTCTGAAGGTCCCTTTATCAATATACTTATTCTTTTCTGATACTTTCAATCTGAGGTTTGTTTACTCTAAGATACTAGAGTATTGTGATAAACTACAAAAATATACCATCCAAATCACAACTTAGCCAGATGATATAAAAACTTAGCTTAGCTACCCAATATAGTTACCCAGATGTACCACTACTTATATAAATAGCCAGATAAATACCAGATAGGGTATGTTGATCTGTACAGGATCTGCACACCTATGCCAGACCTGTACACCTGTGCTGAACCTGTACACTTATACCAAAACCAGAAATAACTGACATAAATAGTACTCTATAGTTAGCTAGATAGCAATAAGGTAGCAACTACAAATGTATAAAATACCCCAGAGATAAGAGTGAATAAACCTCAGTCTGAAATTGAATCCAAAGCAAAAAACAAGTCTACCTACTATACTTTAAGGGATATGCCTGCCAAGAGCCACTTAATCCAGGAAGGATTGCAATACTTAGGAGAAATGTTCACTCTAAAGCCACTACTAGGAGATTGTGAGCTTGGTACCTCATTTCCCATCTCTCTCTGGTAACTTTCACATTACACAAATTTTCTATACATACTTTCAATACACTTTTCATTATTTTTTAGAGAAAACTCTTAAGGCAATAGTGACTAAACAAGGTTCTGGCAGGCATACTGGTGTGGGAGATGGGCCAGCCTTCAAATGGCAGCATGGCAAGAGAGGGATAGATATGGGGCAGGGGTTCTTTGGACCATCGACAGGCAGAGGAGTAGGAGGAGGGCAGGAGTTGAGCAAGCTGGAGGTGATGGAGCAGCAAGCTTTGTGGCAGCAGTCAAGAATGGAAGAGGGAGAGAGGGGACTGAAGGATGAAAGACAGTGGGGAAGGGGAAGGAGAAGTCTGGAAGTACTGGAGGAGTGCTCTCTGGGGGTGGGAAGATGGGGGCTGAGGGAGGTGTGACTAGCATAGGGGCTGGGACTGCTGTGGGGGTGTGATGGTCAATCTGGAAAAAAATCCAGATGTAACTGCTGATGGTGGCAAGGGAAGCCAGGAGGGATCGGGGCCGGTGCATGGAGATGATCTGTCAGATGGTGTAACAGGCCTGGTAGTGGTACCATTACTCAAGAAGTCAATCTCCAAATTCGCAGTCACGGTGAGCTTCTGGGGCCTGGTGGTGACAGTAAAGATAGTTTTGGGGCTACTGGGGAAGCAACTGAAAGATGTGGCATCAGTGAAGTTCCTGAAGGGGCTGGAAGGAGTTGAGATTGGATTTGTAAAGAAGAAACATCTGGTAGAGGCTCTGTTGAAGGGGATCACTGTGGGCAAGGTTGTGGTTCTGATGTCAAGATACTTGTGCTGGGACCCTAGGGTGGTGCACCTGGTGGTCAAGGGGGTCCCTATAGTATTAGTGGAGGAAATGTGGGGCAGGGTCAGTGAGGTGATAAGGGAGTATGGGGATGTTGTAGATATCAGCTTTCAGATGTGGGAGAGGATGACATTCAGAATAGGTGATGTGGAGGTGAGACTGAGAGTGTCTGAGAAGGAGGTAACAGGAAAGGCCAGTGACTAGCCAAGGGTATTGAAATGGAACCCCATGGAGTATAAGGTATTGAGGGTGAGAGAGACTAAGGAGGAGGAAGAGGATCTACTGACTGCATTGTAGGAGCTGGAAGGGGCTGTGGAGCAGAGAGTGAAGGCCTGGAAGACCTTTGAGGATGTGACTGTGGTGGAGGAGATTGATGGCAGGAAGGTACAAGTGGATAAGAAGGCTTGGAAAAGGAAGTGGGAGAGGCAGTTGCAGAAGGATCTACTGGCAAGCCTTAAGGAGAAGATGAGTGCTGGGATAGTACCTCCGCCGGGGTTCACTGGTGGCCTGGAGATCTCACAGCATGCCCCTTGGCAGAAGCAGGCTAGTGGAGAAGATGAGCCTGGATTCTTCAGTGATCTGGATGAGGAGAAGAAAGTCCAGGCTAGAACCAGAGGGACCTTGGTTAGCATTATAGGGCAGAAGGCCAAGAGGGTAGATGTGGTGATAAAGGGGACACAGTGTGTGAGTTTTGGAGTTCCAGATGTTGCACTTGGAGGATTGGTGATTGGGGTGAAGGGAGAGTGTGCTGGGGTAGCTGAGGGAGAGAAGACTGAGTGTGATGGTGGGCCCAAGGAGAGCAAGAGGCCCATGACTCCAGGTGCTGGTCATATTGGGGGAGCGGGTTGGCTACTGGCCACCCATAATGATCTGGCAGTAGATGAACTTTCAGAGGTGGATTTCCATGTCCTGGGGGGGGCAGAGTGGCAGGAAATTCAGGTGGAAAGGGGAGTAGTGGACAAACTATTGATGGAGGTGATGGCAATCTTGTTGATAGAAGAGGGGTATGAGGTAGATACAAAGAGGGAAGCTGAGTTGAGGGGGGAGGCTGGGTGAGTGGTGGAAGATTGTTGGGTGGAAAAGGATGGGGCTGAATTGTGGCAGTCAGTCTGTGATGAATACAGAGAAGAAGCAGAGAAGAAAGATGATGAGGATGCTAGGAAGGTTGTAGTTACATTGGCAAGGAATGAGATTGAGGAGGATGAGGTAGAGGCAGAGCATCTCTTGGACCTATCTAGGATGGACATTGAGCTGGAAGTTTGAGAGAACTGGGAATGAAGCACTATCTATAAATGTTTTTCCCTATAAACAGTACAACTAACATTTTGTCATTGAATGTCAATGGGCTGTGGGGTGTGAGGTGACATTGGAACATATTTGAATGGCTACAAGACTTGGAGGCAGATCTGTTTCTACTGCAGGATGTGAGATGTAAAGAGGAGGATGATAGGCTGAATTGGACTAAAGAATGGAGTGGAGTGGCTGAATGGTATGGAGGGGTTGGGATCTTGATATATAAGGGTAGAGGAGAACTGGTGGACATTGGGGGATGGAGTGAGTGTTTAGTTTAGGGAATATAGAGGAGGCCAGGGTGGGGCCTGATTGTAGTTGGATCATGTTACTGCCCAGTGGTCTGGGGTGAGAGAGTGGACTGGCTGAAAGGGCTGCTAGAAGAGGGATCTTTGATGGAGGCTAGGGTGGATATCCTGGGTGGAGATTTTAATATGGTGTGGGATACCACTCTGGATAGGTCTGACAGAGGAGCTAGAGTAGTTGGTTGCAGTGGTGGGCTGGGCAGGTGGGAGGAGATTGAGAGGCTGAGTGCTCTGGGGGATGTGGGGAGGACCAAGTGGGGAGGAAATAAGGTCTTCACTCATTGGGTTGATGGACTTGGGACAAGGATCAATTGGGTGCTTTTGGCTGACTACTGGGGAGAAGATGTTTGGTGGGAACTTGAGGTAGTCTAGTGCCCCTGGTCGGACCATTGGGGGGTACTAGGGCAGGGGAATTTTGGGGGAAGTGGGGAGGAGCCTGGACATTGGCAGCTCAATTGTGCTCTGCTATCAGATGGGGATCTGTGGGGAAGATGGGAGGGGGAGGTAGTGTCTAGCATGACTAGATGGAGAGTGGAGGGGGTTCCAGTGGGGATCTGGTGGGGGAAGCTGAAGGAAGTGGCAAGGATGTATTGGAGTGAGGCTGATAAGCAGAGAGGAAGGCATCAGAAGATGAAGGGGAGGTAGGCATCCCATCAGATAGAGCAGCTATTATGGCAGTGGTCAGAGTTAAAGAGGCATAGGGGAGAGGAGGAGGAGGAGGAGTGGCAGGAAGCATGAGTGAGGATAGAGATTGAGGAGCTGAAGGAAGTCCGGAGGATAGAGAAAGAGAGCCAGATGCAGAGCATGGTGGTGAGGCTTAGGTAGCAGGGGCTGGAGGAAGGAGAGAGGCCAACCAAGTACCTCTCTAGGTTGCTAAGGGTGAGGAGAGTGAAGCAGAGGTGGGAGGGGATCATTGGAGGGGACAGCGGCTTAGTGACTGGGGTCCAGGGGATCCTGGGGGAGCTTAAGAGTCGCTGGGGGAAGCTGTGGAGTGAGGAGAAAGGAGGAGCAGACAGTGAGGCCATTGTGAAGTGTTTGGAAGACTGGTGCCCCCAGAGGTGGAGGGGCTTGGGGAACTGACATGACCAGTAAGGAAGGAGGAGATTCTGCAAGTTCTGGTAGCCACTAAGTTGGGTATGGCCCCTGGAGAGGATGGGCTGCCATGGGACTTTTGGAAGAAGATGGTGAAGGTGGAGGAGGTGCACCAGGAAATGAGGGATATGTGTGATGAGGTGATTGAATCTGGGTCTTGGCTAGGTGGTCAGAAGTTGGGGTTGGTGGCACTTCTTTACAAGAACAAGGAGCAGAGAGAGGACTGGAAAAATTGGCAACCAATCATGCTCTTAGATATGGATAGAAAGTTAGTCATGAAGGTGTTGGTGGCAATACTGCAGGTAGTGGCAGAGCAGGTCCTGGGGGAAGAGCAGTGAGGATTTGTTGGGAGATGGCTGATTAGGGATGGAACAGCTTGGGTGCATGGAGTTATTGAAGGGGTAAGGGCCACTGGGGTGGATGGCAGGTTGGTTTTCTTGGACCAAGAGAAAGCCTATGATAGGGTGTGGCAAGTCTGGCTGGAGGAGGTGCTGGTGAGGATTGGGATTCCAGAGGAGCTAGGGAGTGCAATTGTCTACCTTCTGGAGGAGAGTCAGGCAGCAATTATGTTGAATGGACACAGGAGGGTTGCCTTCTCCCTTGGGTGGGGGGTTCTCCAGGGGGACCCCCTGTCATCCATTCTGTATGCTCTGTCCTTGGAGCCATTGCTGGACAGAATCAGGAGGAGAGTCGAAGGGCTAAATGTGTTGGGTGTGAACTGGAAAGTGGGGGCCTTTGCAGATGACATGGTAGTAGGCTTGGGTTCTATCGCAGATGTGGCAGAGCTAAAAGAGGCAGTAGGATGGTATGAACATTGCTCTGGGCAGAAGCTGAACTGGCACAAGTATGAAACAATGGTCTTGGGAAATGGGTGGGTGGGAGGGGACATTATTGGTATAATTGTTCTCCCTGGGGAGGCAGTGCAGTACCTGGAGATCTTTCTCACAGTATATGGGTCGGTCCTGCCCAAGGCCTAGTGGGAGGCAAGGGTGGGAGTGTGGGGAGATGTGCTGAGGAGCTGGGGAGGGTGACATATTTCTCTGGCTGGAAGAGTGACTATTCTGAATATTTACTAAATGCTGAAGCTGTGGTATTTGGCATATCATTTGGACTTTCTGGTGTAGGTGGTCAAGAGACTGCTGAAACTGGCAAGAGAATGGATCTGGGCAGGCTGCAGGAGTCAGATCAAGTGGGATGTCTTGGCAACACCAGTGGAGAGAGGGGGCTTGGGCCTGGTGGACTTCCTGAAGCATCTGCATTGTCTATGTGCCTGGTGGCTGAAGAGAGTGGCAATGCTGAAATGGGGTGGATGGGTCCTGCTAATGCAGAAGGTGTGGGAGGTGAGGTTTGCCCCCCAGGGGTCATCTGGGAACCTTTCAACATTGGTGGAGGGGGGAGGAAGTAGAAGACTCTGGTATAGGGGGTTCTGGTGGGGGGTGGCTGAGGGAGTACATAGGATTGGCATTAGATGGAAGGGCCATGCCATGGCGGAGCAATAGGGGGGGAGAGGGTGGCAGTGGCATAGACTGCTACTGGGTGGAGTGCCTGTAATGGACTTTGATCTAGGTGATGGGGTGGAAAGTCAGGGGGGCCCAGGGCAGGACCTTTGGCCAGAGGGATGGCAGTGAGTGGGGATCAGAGGAGTGAGACTGGAGGGGACTGTGGACCTGGGGGATGGAGATGAAGAAGTGGCTATCCCCCAGTTTTGGATAGTGTGGTGAAGGGTGCTGAGGCGAAATGTGATGTTGAACTTCAGGTCTGGTCATCTGGTTCCAGGGGGGGCTTTTGAGTGTGAGGAGTGTCAGGGAGTAGGTCAGGAGGGGGGGGTGGTGCAGACCCCAGAACATTGGCTTGGAGAGTGCAAGGTGCTGGCCAGGTTCTGGGAGGTGGTGGAAGGTAGAATGGGTGGAGACTACAGGAGCCAGGGGATTAGCCACTGGGTAGTGTTAAAGAAGAGAATGCTGGGGGGTGTTGGCAATGAATGGCTTACATTGAGATGGGTGCTGGCAATTTGGGTAGGGCTTGCTGGACACTGGCAAGTGGTGTTTGAGGAGAGTAGGCTGATGTCTAAGGAGGAGAAGGTGGCAAGGTGGGAGGGCCTACTAGTTGACTTGTTATCAGGGTGGCAGAAAGGGTGGGACCTGCAGGGGGGTTGCCATTGGAAATTGGTGGAGGCCATATGTGAAAGGAGTGAGGGGAGGGTATGAGTTGAGGGTGGAGAAGTTGTGTTTGCAAGGGTAGGGGTAGGGGGGCCAGAAGTGGTGGGGGTGGGTTAGGATAGGGTTGGGAAGAGGCTACCAGTGTGGTATGAGGACACCTTCAATGTTATAGATAGTTAA
>RQIL01005509.1:0-12689 GCA_003951145.1 Jimgerdemannia lactiflua
GAGCCTTCTGATAAATTGGCTTTGCAATTCTAATATTAATATTATAATAGTATAAGGACTTTTTGGTCTTAATGTCTTTAAAATCTATAGCTAGTATATCTTTAAATATATAAGAGATTTTGTAATTCTTCTTTGTAAAAGAAGCTCTTTCTAATTATATAGGTGTATTTGTCTTAACTTTCCTCCTTCTTATACTCCAATTTAGTAATCTTGGTTGCTATAAAGACTTCTCTTTCAGTAGAGCCAAATCTAGTTCTTTCTTATTTAGTTTATTTATTATTTGATACTTTCTTAATTCTTAAGTTGAGGACAGATAGGATGAGTATTTATACTAGTCAATTCTTCTTTCTTACTTTGAATGAGATTGTTGGGTTATGGTTTCTTATAAGGAGAAGAATTTCTTCTATATAGTTTGAATCAATGATCTCTCCTTTTATAGATATTTTACTTTTTATCAAATTACTTCTTATCTTGAGAATTCTAATATAATTTAGTGGAATGGTTACTTTGATTTCTGTTTCAAGAATAATTGTGGTCTGTGGTTTAAGTATTATTTATATAGAGATAGATAGGTCTATTTTAGCTACATTATCTGATTTGTACTATAGCATGACTACATTAGAGTAAATTCTTTATATTTTGACTATAATATCTTCATTCTCATTCTTACTATTATTTAATAGCTCTGGTAGTTCATCTTCTATTTCCTCCTAGTTCTTCTTTGTCTTATTGATAATCTTCTTTACCTTGATGATACAAAAGTAGTAGTGATCCAGATGCTGGACATAGTACATTTTTTTACTATGAGGACACACTTCTTGTAATATATATCTATTTATAATTTTATATACCATTCTTCTTCTGTCAGCTGCTTGCCTTTTTCTTTCCTTATAGTAACTATATAGGCTTCTTCTTCTTATTCTTTCTCTATCTTAGAATAGACTTCTTTATAGATATTAATGAGAATTCTGATTTTTTTTCTTTGATAGATGATTTGTATCTTCTGTATACTGAGATTGATCATTGCTTTGGCCTTGTGAAGCCATTAATTACTGATGAGAATATCATAGTTAGTCATATTAGTAACTATAACATCTACTAAGATAGTGGCTTCTCCAAACTTAATTGGTATATTTTGAATCTTTTCTAAGAATATTGCTTATATTCTATCAGTTGTGATGAATATAAGTTTTATAGCTTCTTCTATTTTCCAATCCAAGTAGTCTACTGTCTTCTTGATAATGAGATATCCTCTAGCTCCAGTATCAATAATAGCTTTGAAGACTCAATCCTTAATCTGGCAGATAGTATAATCTGATATTTTTCAATTGTCTTTACTTTCTTTACTTAAGTCTTCTTGTATATTATTAGCCTCAATTATTCTCTAATATTGGTCTTTTTCAATATCAGAAATTACAGTCTTCATTTATTATCTAAATATTAGAATTTTGGCCAGTTGACTAAAGGTTGTATTGACCTTTTAATTCTTAAGATCCTTAAAGATATCATATTTGAAGATCTTACTCTTATACAATTTCTACTTTTTCTTTTCTTTACTTGATAGAGTAGTATTTTGAATGATATATTCTACTGCTTGTCCAAGTTTAGTATCTTATTCTAGCTCTATATCTTAATTGACTTTACTCTGCTGAATTTCTTTTTCAATGACTACTTTCAGTCACTTTGCTTATACTTGGGTCTTTTTAGGAGGCCTGCACACAGGTTTCTTATAAAGGGTAGTTTGGGTATCCTTCTTACTTAAGGTGGCAGAATAAGCTTTCTATTTCTCTCACTTCTTCTCAGACTCTCCAATTTTCTTAAAGGTAATAGTATTTGCTTTTTGCAATTTCTGATTATATTGCTTAGATGGATCTTATATTTGATTTCTATTATATAATCAGAGATATAATAGTCTTCTTCTCCACACCTATAGTATTTACTGATGGTCTTTCATTTATGATAACAAACTTCTATACTAGCTTCTTTTTAAACTCTTTAACTATATTACTGAGATATGCAATTATTTCTATAAATCAGATAACCAGTTTCTCTATTAGGTCAGCTTTTCTCTGTTCTTGAGATTACAATTATTGTTGTTATTATTGTTATTATTATATATTCTTATTGACCATAGTGGTCAGGACTGTGTGAGTGATTCTTAATACTTATTCAATTTTTATTCTGATTATTCTTTTCATTATATAGCTTTGTGGGTATCTGGCAGTTTAGTATCTTTAGGCATAGGTGATCTTTTATACTAGGTCTAGTACTATAAGAGTAGATTAGATAGCTAAGATGATTTCTTAGTGAATACTTTTCATAAAGATATTTTTGGCCACTTAATCTTAGACTGTATCTAAGTAGTCAGTAAGAACTATATATCTTATATCAGATCCTTATATAGAATGTATTTGGATCTTTAGACATTCCTTGATAGATAGTATTCAATTAGTCCTTAAGAGCTTATTTAATTTCATCAGTATAGTAGATATGTATATATTGTGACAGACTACAAAAACATACCACCTGAATTACTGACAGATGATGTGAACAAACCAGATGACAAGAAAATTAATATAGCATAGTAACCTGTACAGCAACTATTTGCTGTGGAAAACTGTATAAATAGCCAGACTACCAGATAAGGTATATCTGTGCAGAACTTGCATACATGTGCCGGACCTACACACCTGTGCTGGACCTGCACACTAGCACCAAAACCAGAAATATCTGATATAAATAGCATTCTATAATTAACCAGATAACAACTAAGGTAGCAACTATAATGTATAAAATATCCCAGAGACAAGAGTGAATAAACCTCAGTCCAAAATTGAATCCAAAGTAAAAGACAAGTCTACTTACAACACTTTGAGGGATATGCCTGCCCAGAGCCACTTGGTCCAAGAAGGATTGCAATACTTAGGAGAAATGCCCACTCTAGAGCCTCTTCTAGGAGATTGTGAGCTTGTTCATTTCCACTCTAGTCTATTTTCCGATATAAAGAAGTTCATCATTTCTAGTTTTGCCACTAAGTTCGAGTGAAAAACCTTGCCGCCATTTAAGAAGTCCATTATTTTTCAAGTAATCACATCAAAGCCAGTCCTGATGCACCTTTGCAGTGATTCAATTCATGCAAATGAAGCAGTCCTGACATAACTTTGCCAGCTGAAGTCCATTTCCAAGAAAGTCCACATTTAAGTCTGCCAATCCACCATATTCTGTCAATCCATCTTGTTCACCTGCATCATTCAAGCAACTCACATCAACTGCTTAACTGCATCGATTGCTTAAGCCACATTGTTCAAGAAACCCGCTGCTTTTAGTCCTTTCACCAGAAAAGAAACTTGATCATCCATTACAAGGAAACTGATTGTCAGATTCCCAGAGAGCCTACTTATAAGGAAATCTACCTGATTACTCAAAAATGCTGAGTGATACAAATTATCCACTGTCACCTAAGAAGGAAATCCACTCACAAGAGACCATCCCACAGACCACACTATCCAAGAACATCACTAAATTAGGAAATCAATCACTCACAGAAATTCTCCAGCTATTGAATATTATACTACTAAACACCAACACAAGGAATCTATATATTATCTGAACATTTTGTTGCTTTTTGACAAAGTAACTGGGGGCTCAAACCAATCTACACAGCTGCCCAACCTTGTAATTTGCCTCTATTGAGCTGGGCACATTACATTTGAGAGCTCAACTGGGAATATTCTTAAAAGAATTATCATGACTTTTCAGCTCACAGAACCCATCCTTTAACCTGGAGACCAGCACTACTGCAACCTTTAATACAGCACTAATTTCAGCTACTACAGGAGAAGAAATCCCAGCTCTATAAAGTGTTTGGACAGGAAGAGACATAATCACCTCTAGAATTGGATACCACTCAGTATCAGAAGGATCTGATGTTGCAGAAGCCAGCACTATATGAAATCCTCCTCTAGTACCACCAGCAGATATACCAATCAGAGATTTTGATGAGCTTATACCAGATGAAGTAAATAACACCAATCAAGACTTTGACAATCTCATTCAGGATCTCAACAATTATCTTGAAAGATTCCCTCCAAGAGTCTTCCTTGATTTACTCAGACCAGTAACTCTAATCCCAAGAAACCAACCCATAAGGCTCCTCAGAATAGTACCAAGAAGGGCACCATCTGTCAGATCTCTTATACCTTCAAGCTCATACCCATCAACAGCCAACAACTCAGAACCAGATTCAGAGATTGAAATAGAATCAGAAGACAGTGAAGACGAAATGGGTACAATACTATCCACATTTGCAGGATATCCGAGGAGGATCCAAGAGAATTCATAGATGCAATCAAAGGAATAGCAGCCCTGAGAGACTTGTCAACCCAGAGATGAATCAATGTCTTCAAGGCACAGCTAAGAGTACCAGCCAAAGGCATCTTCACCAGAACTGCAAATGATGTCAATACAGACTTAGGAGACATTATGGAGAATGCAAGATCAGAAGAAGAACAATATGAGGCCATGCAACACTGGATCATTGAAAAGTATGCAGGAAATGAAACCCGCTACAAAGCTCAAGAATCCATTATGGGAATGAAGATGAATCTCCAAGAGCATTCTTTACCAGAATTCAAAAGAGAATGCATACTGCTGGATTCAATGCTGTCAATCAAGATATCATCAGTCCAATGACCTTCATGAATGGAATTCCACTCAACATTGCTCAACATGTCCAAACCCTGGGCATCAGGAAGCCTGAAGAGCATGTAGATACTGCCCAAGGATACTTTGATGTCAAGCAAGGAATCACCTGGACTGACAATTGAAAAGAAGATAAAGAAGACCTCCTGGTCAAGGCCTTGTAAGGAATTCTTTAAGGAGAATCAAAAGGAGAGAAGCTCACTAAAGAATGGAAAAAGGACAAAAATGAGATTCAAGACTTCAATTTGAAAGTAGACAGACTGGTTGGGCAGATTGAAAGGCTCACCATATGTGAAAATCAGAACTACCAGCCAATATCCTCCTCAAGAAAATCGGAACTACCAGCCAAGGTATCCTCCTCATGAAAATCAGAATTACCAGAGAAACTATCCATCCTTTGATAGTCAAAAATATTCTTTAAGAGATAGAACAGAGATTCAATGCTACAAGTGTGGACAGCGAGGATACTATACCTCTGAATATAATAATCAAGGCAGCTTAAGGAACTCTGAACCACCAAATCAAAAGGATACCTACAATAAGAAGACAGAAGCTCACCCAGTAGAAGACTATGAGCAGAGTGACAGTGAAGAATACAGTGACCTAGACTTATATCCAGCCAAGGCCGAATACAGAGAAACAGTCTATCCAGCAGAGAAAAGAAAGAGAGCAGTAGGCCACCCCCAAGCAGTAGAAAAGCCTCCCAAAAGAACCAATAGGAGAACCATTCAAGAAGAAGGTGAGGAAGAGCAGGTTGATACACCTCCCCATTCTCCTTCACTCTTCATCCCTGGAGCCACTATCAATGGAGAAGACCCTCTACCAGAATCTGCTGATGAAGAAATGGAAAAAGAACCAGAATTGAAAACCAAGACTCCAAAGTCCAAGAAGAAATACATCCCAAAGACCATGCCCCAGGACATCTACAATGAAGCTTGGAAGAAGATCCAAGAAGCCAAGATGGAAGTCCCACTCTTGCAGTTCCTTCAGTTAATACCTGCTGGAGTAAGGAATAAATTGCTATGAACTACCAGATCCTATACAGGAAGAGTCCCCATTCCTCAAGAAGAACTGACAACCCCAGCAGTACAAGCTGCAGAAAGACATGTCAGTACCTATCTATTTGGAGAAATCAGAGATCAAAAGGCGAAAATCCTTATTGACACAAGAGTAGCTGTATGTGTCATTGTCAAGAAATTCCTGAACAGCATTCAATGGCCCATTGATGGACTCTCCAGGCATCATAGTAGCTGATGGAGCCCGAACTCAACCCCTGGGAGAAGTCCAAAACATCACTATCACTCTTGGACACATTCAGTTTGCTATCTCAAAGGCAGTTGTGACCAAAGCTATTATCTATGACATGATCCTTGACACCAATTGGATGAAGGAGATGATGCAGATGTCAACATTGGTCAATAAGTACTTAAATTAGACTACAGAGGAAAGAAGTACTGAGTCAAAGTTACTAGCTTTGAGTCATCAAAGAAGAAGAAGAAGGTGACTATTCAAGAAGAATATGCCAGTAGTGAGAAATCCACCCCTGAAGAGGAAGAAGAAGAGGATTCCGAAAATGACAATGACCCCAGACTGAGGCCCAGAATCAACATGGTAGAAGACAGATCAGAAGACAATGTGTGGGCATAAGATACTATTCCCATCACAATTAGAGCTATTGTTGGAGACGTCAGAGGATGTACTAAGTGCCTCCAAAGACAGAAATATGAAGAACACTCATCCAGACATGTGGGAATTCGAAAAACCCCTGGAACTACATACCCTGACTGCAGAAGAAGAAAGAAGAGATGTCTTCACAACACATAGCCAAAAAGCCATACACAAGTCATGCCCAATCCTGAAATCAAAGCAGTAGAAGTACAAGCAATTTGGGACCAACCACCAGAGGAAGAAGATGATGGCATTTCCGAAAATGAAGAGCTCTCTGCAATTGTTTCATGGGATGATCCGAATTGGGCACCACAAGAAGGAGAAGATAGCACCCCCTGGAGTGAAGAAGAAGCTGGACCTAGCTCACAACCAGTCATTCCAAGGCCCAAAATCCATCAAGAGAGAGCCTTCTGAATGGGCAGATGCCCTCATCAAGTTATTTTCCACTTACCAAGAGATTACTGCTATCAGTATCATATATTGGACCAGCAAGCCAGATAGCTCCTTGGACCAGAATCCCCAAAAATCATTGTAGAAGGAACCTCATTCCAAGAATCCACTACCTCACTTGTGAAAAGAAGACATGGAGTCAGATTTTACACCCAAACAGAAGTGAAACCCCTCTCTACCCTCCCACCAAAGTAT
Source organism: Jimgerdemannia lactiflua (assembly GCA_003951145.1). Taxonomy (NCBI): domain Eukaryota; kingdom Fungi; phylum Mucoromycota; class Endogonomycetes; order Endogonales; family Endogonaceae; genus Jimgerdemannia; species Jimgerdemannia lactiflua. Next base: position 7,015 of record RQIL01005509.1, read on the forward strand.
GATATGAATGGATGCAGATTCCCAAAGCAAGGAGAAATTGAAGAAAGAAAGAAACACTTCCAAGCCATGGGATATTGCCATCATGGAAAGCACCCAAGATGCTGGCCTTATCAATACGAAAAGATCCATCTCAGCGAAGATATGACTGTATACACACTCAAAAGAGGAGATGACTGAGCAAAGATTCGAAAAGAGAAAAAGAAGAAGCCTACAAGGAAGGTTCTCAAGATATATGACCTAGGAGAAGATATCCTGGCTCTCATTCGCCATGCAACTCGCCAAGGATGGATAGATGATGCTATTAATTTCATGGAAGCCCTAGACCCCACTGGAAAAAGAGGAATCAATTATCTTCAAGACCCCTCTACCAGAGCAAGATGGCTACACCTAGACATCAGAGGTTGGAAATCTAATGCCACAGGAGCCTCAGCCCATGGACAGCCTATACTTGGCAAGAATATTGCACAGTTCACTCTACTTCATCCCAATGCAATCCTACTAAAAAAAGGCACACCAAGAAGATATTGGCTATGATCTCAGCAGTCTTTATAATACTACTATGGGCCCTGAAAGTACAAAGCTCATCAGAACTAGTATTGCCATACAACCACCAAAAGGAACTTACATCCAGTTGACCTCAAGGTCTGGACTAGCTCTTGAAGGACTCTCTACTGAAGGAGGAACCATTGATCCAGGATATATAGGTGAAATCAAAGTTATCTTAAGAAATAGAAGTAGTGAATAGATTCGAATCAATAAAGAAGACAAAATTACACAGACAGTCTTTCTCGAATACAAGACTCCTTAGCTGTAAGAAGTACCCAAGCTCACTCAAGGAATCAGACAAACTAAAGGATTTGGAAGCTCAGACAAGAAGGAAGTACACCTCCTTCAGATTAGCCAATTCAAAACAAATGCTTCTCAGCAAGTTTTCCACCAGCCAGTAAAGCTTCACAAGAACCTCATCCTTGAGCCAGGAGAGCAAACCACCATCGAAATCTTTGCACCACCAGACCCCAGGAATCTTTTCTTTGAACCTAATAAAGAAATCCGAAATCTACATATAGAAGAATATACATTCCCTGACAAGATGAATCCAGTACACTCTTGAGCAACCAACACAAGCTGGGACAACATCATCCTGCCAAAAGGAACCATCATTGGACACCTTGTGCCATATCTCAACAGAACATACAGAGAAGTTTATAAACTAAACTTACAGGGAAATGGCAAAAGATCACAGAAGAAAGGAAAGGCCCCTCTGTAATCCAGGAGAAAGTGAAGCCTTTCACAAACATTAGAGAAGAATTGACCCCTCAGCAACAGAAACAATTGACTGAATTTCTTTATAAATATCAAGACATCTTCACCACAGACTATGGCAACCTACCATACAACCCATCATACCACTACAGTATAAATACAGGAAATACAACACCTATCTGACAGAAACCATACAGGATACCCCACCACTTGAAGACATTCGAAAAAGAATACATACAGGAACCCTTAGACAATAGAGTCATCTGACCCTCTACCAGCCCTTGGGCCAGCCCTATACTTATAGTACCAAAAAAAGGAGGATGGAGACTTGTTGTAGACTTCAGGAAACTCAACACAGTAACTGAGAAAGATGCATATCCCTTGCCCCGAATTGATGACCTTCTGGACCAGCTACAAAATGCAAGATACTTCAGCAGTATGGATCTATTCGCAGGATTCCATGAGATACCAATGGACCCCAAAGATATTCAAAAGACAGCTTTCCTTGCCCTAGTAAAATTGTTTGAGTATCTCTGAATGCCTTTTGGACTCTGCAATGTACCCCCAAACTTTCAGCAAATAATGAACTCAGTATATGCCCCTCTCATCCACTACTGCCTGATTGTTTATATAGATGATTCCAACATCTACTCAGCAAATTTCGAAGACCACCTGTGAGACCTTGAAGAGTTTTTCAAACTCACCTGACAAAACCACCTGATACTCAACTCAAAGAAGTACTACTTTGGCAAACAGAAGCTTGAATTCCTTAGATTCATGGTCTCTAAAGATAGAACACATGCAGACTCTAAGAAGATCGAAAAAGTCAACAACTTTCCTATCCCCAAGACCCCAAAGGAAGCCCTATCTATCCTGATGCTTGTATCCTACTACAGAAGATTTATTAAGAGATTTGCTGAAATCTCTGCCCCAATCTGAACCTTACTAAAGAAAGGAGTACTATTCTAATGGAAAGAACCACAAGAAGAAGCCTTCTAAAAACTACAATACTGCCTGACCTCAGCACCAATCCTAGTCTGACCAGATCTATAGAAACCTTTCATTCTGTACACTAATATATCCAAGAATGGCCTCAGAGCAATCCTTGTACAAGAAGGACCTAACAAACAGCACTATGTGATAGCTTATGTAAGCAGAGCCACCAACAAACAGCAGATCAACTATGGGAGCACCAAATTGGAATGCCTTGCAGTCATATGGGTGGTCACCTTATTCAAACATTACCTCATTGAAAGAAAGTTCACCCTGATCACAGACCATGCAGCCCTCAAATAGTTACTATACTGAAAAGACCCCACTGGAATCCTTGCCCGATGGATTCTTATTCTTCAAGATTATGAAATCAACATCATCCACAAAGCGGGAAATACTCACAACAATGTTGATGTTCTTTCCCATATGACCCAATGAACCAAAGAAAGGGTATACCTCAGAACTGTACCCTCAAAGAAGTTTCTATGACCATCAAGGAGCAAGAAGACATCATCCAATAAGAATACCAGAAAGCCCACCAAGGACAGACAAATACAGAAGACAAGATTCGAAAAGATTACCAACATTGGCCCCACCTTAAAATACAAGTCTGAGACATCATCCAGAAGTGTGACACCTGCCAGAAGTATCAAGGAAGAAAGAACCATCAAGCCTCTTTACAACCAATTCCCCCACTCACTCTCATCTTTCAAAGATGGGGAGTAGATATAATTAGACCCCTGCTAGTAATACTAAAACAAAACAGATATATTCTAGTATTTGTTAAACATCTGACCAAATGGCCCAAAGTATATCCCATGGAGATTGCAGATGCCCTGACCATTGTTGGACACCTCCACCAATATGGACCCTCTGAAGAACTTATCTCTGACCAAGGAACTGAATTTGTGAACAATATAATCTCAAGTTATGCATGAATTCATGGGATCCACCTGAAAAGGACCACCTCTTATCATCCACAAACCAATGAAATGACCAAAAGAATGAATCAGACCATCAAGAAAGGACTTGCCAAGGTCAATCCTACCAATTGGGATCTCTGCTTACCTGAAATCCTATGGGAAATCTGAAATACCCCTGCTGCCTCCACCAAATAAAAGTCCTTTGAAATGATGTTTGCTAAGAAAACCAGAACTACTGACTATGAGAATCTTAGAAAACTTCTTGAAAAAGGAGATTAGCTGCAAAAAGATACCCAAAACCAGATTATCAAGGCCCAGGAAAGACAAAAGAAGTATTATGACCAAAAGCAGAAGGATCAGAAGATCAAGATTGGAGATCAAATCCTAGTTTGGAGAAGTATGATTGAGACAAACTTTGCCACCAAACTGGAACCAAAATGGGAAGAACCATACCTTGTATATACATAATATCAGAGGAACCAGCATCTATATAAGAAGTATGAATGGACAAATCTTGAGAACTCCAGTTCATATCAATTGGCTCAAGATATACCTGCACAAACCATAACTCTGAGGATAGATCAATACCTCCAGACCCTTATTCTTAGCTCCTTTCAATCACTACCAGTCCCTCTTCCCCAATTTTGAGAAGTCAATGGAAACACTCTCCAAAAGATTCAGATTCATCAAGAGAATCTTGTCCTGCCCAGACATTTGCTTCAAGTTCATCAACTCCAGGCACACTATGCAATTAGTGAACAAATATAGAACCTCCCAGCCTCAGAACAAACCTACATCAGGAACACTATAGGTTTATCAAGAAGGGATGTCACTGCCACAGACTGACTCTATACACTTTACAAATGAAATACCATAGCCTTGAACAGGCACAGTTCTCCTGGTATGACATACAAGGAATGAACCTAGTCACCTACCTGAGTATCATCAATTATATTGAAATCCTATTCCCAGAAGAAAAAGAAGAATCTATCAAATAGAGTGATATGAAGATGATGGTGCAGATATTGATGCAGAAGATACCTATACTTATTGGAATGATAACTAAAGGACAGTCTGGGACAGACCATTCTTTAGTGGGGACTGATGTGACAGACTACAAAAACGTACCACCCAAATTACTGACAGATGACACAAACAAACCAGATAATATGAACATTAACATAGCATAGTAACTTGCACAGTAACCATTTGCTATGGAAAACTATATAAATAGCCAGACTATCAGATAAGGTATATCTGTGCAGGACCTGCACACTTGTGCCAGACCTGTACACCTGTGCTGGACCTGTACACTAGTACCAAAACTGGAAATACCTGATATAAATAGCATTCTATAATTAACCAGATAATAACTAAGGTAGCAACCACAATATATAAAATACCCCAGAGACAAGAGTGAATAAACCTCAGTCCAAAATTGAATCCAAAGCAAAAGATAAGTCTGCCTACAATACTTTGAGGGATATGCCTGCTCAGAGCTACTTAGTCCAAGAAGGATTGCAATACTTAGGAAAAATGCCCACTCTAGAACCTCTTCTAGGAGATTGTAAGCTTGTTCATTTCTACTCTAGTCTACTTTTCGATACAAAGAAGTTTGTCATTCCAGTTTTGTCATCAAGTTTGAGTGAAGAACCTTGCTGCTATTTAAGAAGTCTGCCATTTTTCAAGTAATCCACATCAAAGCCAGTCCCAATGCACCTTTGCAGTGATTTAGTTCACACAAATGAAGCAGTCCTGATGTAACTTTGCCAGCTGAAGTCCGTTTCCAAGAAAGTCCACATTTAAGTCCGCCAATCTGCTGCATTCCACTGATCTGCCTTGTTTGCCTGCATCATTCAAGCAACCCACATCGACTGCTTAACTGCATTGACTGCTTGAGCTGTGTTGTTCAAGAAACCTGCTGCTTTTAGTCCTTTCACCAAAAAAGGAACTCGATCGCCCATCATAAGGAAACTGATCGTCAGATTCCCAGAGAGCCCACTTATAAGGAAATATGCCTGATTACTCAAAAATGCCAAGTGACATGAATTATCCACCATCGCCCAAGAAGGAAATCCACTCACAGGAGACTGTTCTACAGACCGCACTACCTAAGAATGTCACCAAATTAGGAAATCAATCACTCACAGAAATTCTCTAGCTGTTGAATATTATACTACTAAATACCAATACAAAGAACCTATACATATTATCTGAACATTTTATTGCTTTTTGACAAAGTAACTGGGGACTCAAGCTAATCTATACAGTCACCCAACCTTGTAATTTGCCTCTATTGAGCCAGGCATATTACAATATTTTGAAGCCAGGTCTTTATAACTACTAGTCTTATTATTTCATTATTTCATATATAGATAACTGTAGTAAATATAGTTCTTACTGAGTCTTGAAGACTTATAAAGAGTAAGACTACTTGTTATATGGTAGTTAAGGTTTTTATAGTTCAAAATCATTAATAAAAATAATGATTGATTT
>RQIL01005520.1:0-12681 GCA_003951145.1 Jimgerdemannia lactiflua
TTTTTTGGGTCCAAAATATAAATCACTTGAAACCGAATACTTACTGCATAATATCACTTTTCCCGCTCAATATAATATCCTCAGCCTGCTTCACCACATCTTTCTCGATCACCAGTTTCTCTCCTTTCAATTCTGCCAGCATTTTCGTGTAAATAGCCTTCGGATCTGTCAGGCTCATGCAGTTGATCATCACAACTTTCACGGAATGCTTGCGGCGCGGCTTCCCAACTCTTTCTGGCGCCACACTTCTCATAATATCCATAAGCATCGCAGTCTTGCCTGTCCCAGGCGAGCCCGAGATGTAAAGCGATCCAGGTTTGTTGCCAAGCACATGCTTTTCCCAAAACGAATTTATCGCAGCACGCTCCAAGGTGCGGCCTACAAGACGTGCAGGAGTAGCAGTGCGACGAAAGACAGATTTTGCTTCTTGATAAACGGATCCCGTTGTGCGCGCTTTCAGGTTGAACGCGCTTTCAGGCTGATTGACGGTAATACTTTTGTTGAGCGGAATCTCGGAGAGGACGCGAGGGGTTTTCGAAATGGACTGACTACGTTCTAGCTGGTTTTGCTTCGATGGTATTGTTGCTGCTATAAAGTATTATATACCGAAACATGTTATTTGGAAGAATGTGTGGGTTCCACGCAAGCATTATGATACACCATTACTATGAGAATGCAAACCTTTGTCGATGTGAAGGTCTGTACTATCCACTTTCAACCTCTTTGCGGACTCGTCTATTCGTGGTTGAATTTTTTTTTCCAGCTGACTCATTCGACGTGTTGGGATGGAGGGAGGCACGTTTTCAAGGTCTTGGGCGGTGTCTGCGTCGGCGCGTTGGCGTTTGCGCAAGAATGTAGTGGTGCTGATGTTGGTGATAGGCATTTGGGGAAGGGGGCGGTTGTCAGTCGCGTTAACGATAGGGCCAGTCGCGTTTTGCAACAATTGGATTGTCGACATGGACATTGTGACGTATCATCATTGGCTGTGCGCTTGTGCTGTCGGAGTTAAAAAGTACCATTTGGCCTATCTGGATTGGAACCTTTTTTCGTAGACTTCAATAATTATGAAGCTCGCTTTCTCTGCCGTTCTTGCTTTATGTGTCGGGGCCATCACAACTGCGCAGTCAAAGCCTCATGGCCATCACCACAGGAAGCACAAATACCAATCTCCTCTGGGCATTCCTCTCCCTGGTAAATGAACAGGCGTGTCTTCATGCTCGATAAACGATCGCTGAACGTATTCCAACAATGTAGACGTCAACTCATTCACACATGTCCATCATAAGGTCCCGCCTTCAAGATCTCCCAAAAGATTCACCAAACAGCCCATATCCCATTTGTTCCCCATACTGGTGAGGCATGTTTCGTGCATTCATGAAGCTATGCAGAAAACGTAATTTTCAATGTCAATACCTTGTACAGCCCCGCAGCCCTTCGCCTCGTGGCTTGGACAGCAACTAGACTTCACGTACGTGAAGCCAATCTTTGATGCATTAAATGCCACTGACAAGACCTTGATCACTCGCGGTAACTGTTCGATTTGATTTGAGGAAGAGAGATAAGCACAGAAGATGGGTGGCAGTAAAGATATTAAAACACCCCTCTGTAATTTGTGCTATTTGCTTCGTCAGGCGAGTCGCACATCACAGTCATCACTCCACCCGAGTTTGATGGAGCACTCCACCTTGCCAATGTCACCATTGACGAGATCAACGCTATTGCTCTCAAGAACCACATCCAGGCGGCCCAATTCAAGATCGTCTGCCTTGGCCAGGAGCATATTTTGCTCGATAAGGAATACCGCGTCTTTTCGGTTCTGATTGATGCCCCTGACCTTCGCAAGATTCGTGAGGATGTCTTCCGTCTGTATGTCAGCAAAGGCGGTAACACCGGTCTCTTCGACCCCCATGTAAGTTCCGTCGTAACAATAATATACCGTCTTACCAAGTGGACTAAAACTCTATCACACGTATCACACAAGGCATTCTGGCCACATATTACGGTTGGGTTCAACCAGCGCGATCTGTTCATCCAGGACAACATCTACAAGGGGTACAACGCGTGCTGGCGGCCCATTGTTGAGATGCACTAACCAAGAAGATAAAAAATAGCCAAATGGTGATGCTCATAGTAAACCAAATAAAATCCAATGTCCGATGACGTCACAGTCAGCCTCAACCCGTGCTCTCTTGAAAAGGTAAACAAAATGCCAGCCGAGGAAAAGGAAACGATTCTCTCCATCCTCTACACCCCCCGTCTTATCTCTCTCCTTTGAAAATCATGGCCACGAAGCAGAAAAAGCCAAAGGACCAACCACAGCAGCAGACTTCCTCTCTTTCTATCTCTCGTAATAAGCATTGGAAATACATTTCCTCTTACCACGGTCCTTGGCTCCAACTTCCCCTCGAGCTTCTCGAATCGCTTTACATAATCAACAATGATACCGTCCACAATAATGCCCACGTTGTTCATCCGGCTTCTGTTGCTCCACCTCACCTGCCTCGCGCTGATTCGCCTCATCAACGCGAAGGCGAGCACCACCGCCCGCCTCGTCACCAGCCTTTTAACGGCGCACCTCCTCCTCCAATAGACCCCATCATCTTTAAAAACCTAATCACCATTCGTCGGCTCGTCGACGAGGCTGCTGACCTTTCTGTCCGTGCCGCATCGGGAATAAGTGGTAATCCTGGAGGCGGCGGACTGCTGGGCAATTACAGCGCTGGTGGGAGGAACATGACTATGTCTGCCATACGTCAGCACAGGATGAGAGAATTAGCCGTAAACAAGCTAGCACTCGCTTATCGGATTGACGAAATCGCGACAGCCGTTGTGACAATGCAGAGTGCCTCCGCTGTCGATGAGGTTGCCGCAAAAGTCCTCAAGAAAAACGCCGATCATTTAGAGGCGCTCTACGTGAATTTTTTTCACGAAAAAATCCCAAGCAGGTTGGCATTCATTGTGCCGCCTATATCGCGCCCACTGCTGCCTTCATATAAATGTATTGATCCATCATGGCCAATGCTTGATTTGTAGAATGCTGTCCCAATCCACTTCGACAGACGTTCTGGACCGCATAATTGCGGCCTCTCCGAGTACTCCAGAATACTATCGTACACGTGGTGTTGTGAAATGTTTTAAAGATGATTTCCCTGGCGCGTTGCGCGATTTCAAGGCCGCTCTCGTTCACGTCAAGCACCGAAAACGCTTGAACTCCGTGTGGCAGGCCACCGTGAATGGATCCGGCGGATCTGGCAGCTCAAACAACTTAAGAGATGATCCTCACCATAAAAATGACGAGGACGACTGCACTGGAACGGAAAGCCAGGTGTACTTTCTGCGGGCTGCGTGCTTTCTTCAATACGCAGTTAGCGTCATTGACAAAGCCCTCCAGAGGGTTGAAGGGACAACTGCTGTTGCCAATGGTGCGTCCGTGTCGAACGGTGCGTCCGTGTCGAACGGTGCGTCCGTGTCAAACGGTGCGTCCGTGTCGAACGGTGTGTCCGTGTCGAACGGTGCGTCCATGTCGAACGATGCGTCCGTGTCTAGTACGGCCAGCCAAGACAACAACAAAAAATCTTTGAAAACACCGATCCCGGTGTCGGTATCTTCATCCGTGTCACAACCTCATCCATCGCCGCCGTCTTCATCTTCGCATAATATTGAGGAGTATCAGAAAATCCTTATGCCGCACATGCAGCAGGTTGCCAACTTGGCGAAGAGATCTATTAGAGATTATGCACACTTCCTTTCCTTCTACCCGACCTCCGTCCCACCCATGCCGTTGCCTTCAATGACGAATGACAAATCTAGCACCATCAGCGCCGAGTCCAGCAGGCAGGTGAGTCCTGTAAACTCGAGAGCAAGCTCGCCGGCTCCCGAGAAATCTGTTAGGGTGGAGGTGCAGGTGAGCTTGCAGGAAGTGAATGGAGGTATTTCTCCGGAAGCGTCGATCACGAAGGATTTGGCGCCCTCATCGTTCGTACCAGCACCAGTTTTGCAAAACATGGATCAGCACCCACCACAATCAACGGCACCAGTTTCAAATCAAGCTCAGCAACAAGCACCCCAGCAGTCGAGGCCACCCCACCATTTCGCAACGTATCACCCGCTTCTTGTCGAAGCGTGGTACGCCATTGCCCTCAACTACCTTTTGCTGGGCGATTACGCAGCCTGTGCCAACTGGCATAACCGGATCACACAGATGCACGATTGCATTGAAGGTTATCCGGTATTCCTTCCCGCTCGATCAATGGCGCAGGCCGACTATGTGGAAGTTCTCGAGCGGCTCAAAAAACGACTGTTATCAGAGGCATCCGACCGTGCTGTGACTATCGCAGAGGAGGAGGGCGGCGAGGATGGTGAAGAGTTTTTCATGACGGAAAAAGAAGCCATTAACAAGCTCCTTGGCGAACTGATGGTCAACGAAGGACCTAACGGCATAGTTACTGGCTCAACTTGGGGAACGGCATACGGGCCGGCAAGCGCTCAATACAACGCAACCGCAGCGGCTATTGCGTCCGGACAATACGGGATGGCGAGCACGTACGCGGGGTATGGCTCGGCATCAGGAACTCATGTGTGCACGAACCCCAACCATAGTCATCACCATGGGCATCATGGGTCAGGTCACACCAGCGGAGCTGGGTATCACCAACTCTATCAGAAACCACCTTCAGTAACTTCAAGTTCAGCTGGCCTGACACAACTTGGCTCGAAATTACTCGCGGTGACCCCTGCCGGTAGTAACACTTCTGTCACGCCAAATTCTGGTGCAAATTCTATTGCCGCCCCCACCACGCAGACGAGCCCAGGTCCCACGCTCTTGACAGTAAATGGTGACTCCTCTGCGGTCTCTGCTCGAGGGAAGAAACAGGTGAACGGCGTCTCCCAATTGCAGCAGCAGAGCCTACCGAGACAGTACCCACTTTTTACGCAGCGAGCCGACTCGATCATGGCCTGGGTCTGGGCGGTCGTGGTGCCAGGGTTGAGGTTTGGGGATGAGAGTGGCGGGGAGGATGAGGTGAGCAAAAAAGAAGCCGATATTTTCGACGGTGTTGCCACTTCGGCTGAAGTAGTTCCTCCCGTTGAACGCAAGAAGAAAAAAAATCGGAAAGGATTAAGCCGTAAGAAAGGTGTGAGGATGGATATTGTAAATGAAGCGGAGACGCAGGGTGTTGGTAGCACCATCAACGTGGAAGACGATTGAAGGTCACACAATACTTAGGGCTGGAATCTATATGCTCACTTACATTGGTTTTGTAATATCAAACAACAGAAAGGGCTTCTGGTTCTTGCTGCCAATGATTGATGCGGCTGTAGCATACGTATCTTGCTGGAGTCATATTTTAATCGATGTGCGCCCATGTTATATTCACAGAATTTTGATTTGCTTGTCAATGCGGTTGGCTGAAGTGTTGGGCCGATTTACAACCCAGTCCTCGTTTATTGTTAACAGTGAGGGGCCAGATTTTGGTAGGTCATAGAATCACATCATGACAGCTGTGAACTGCGCTGAACACTTGAGTTCTTCAGTGACGAAGTCAATACAAAAATGCCATCATCGACAATGTTTATTTTCTTAAGGAATCAATACCAATCTTTCTATTACTCGACCGTTACTTAGTCTTTTTCGATTCAACCACCTCCTTTCCTACCGTTGTTTCATCGGTGGCTTCGCCCTCCATGCCCACCTGACCGTACTCGTTCGCTCTGGTGTGGTCAATTCTATATGCCCAGCGTTGGTAGAGGTAGACGAAGAAAACTACATCATCACGAAGACAGGCAAGACGATGGAGCGTAGGCATCTTGATACAGAAGGCGAACAGGTCGTCGATGAATGTGTTGAGAGATTTGTACATCATGGTCTTCCATGGCATGTGAGCAACCTAATAGAAATGTGTCAAAGCAGCGCAACATGATGAGAAAAGCACATGGTAACAAAACGAGAAAGGAAACAAGCAATGATAAGCCATGACAGCAAAAACCAAGGTACATACACTCTTCAGCTTGTAATTGATAAATAAACTAGGCGTCATGGTAATGAATCCAAACATATAGACAAACCCAACGAGGGTGCCAAGAACGTACGAGTACCAGGACTTGTGTTCATCGTAGAGCAGCGAATAGGCGGCGTATCCAAACAGCAGTGGGTACGTGATCCACGAAAGATATTTGTAGGCTTGTTGATCGTATTCTGCGGTCTTGGACTCGGTCTCGGTCAGGTTATTGGCAGCATCTGAAAAACGGACACGGTATGGAACCACCGAATTGGGAACGCGAACCACCTGAGGCGAGGGAACAAGAGCAATGCCATGAAATAAATTGTCGATTCTGACCAACATTCGCCGATATATGTTATTCGGCAAAGATGATTCCCCTTCTGGCATACCTCGAATTTGAGCGCCTTCCACACTTTCCAAACTTCAATAAGCAGGCCAAACCCTTGACCAATCAAAATCATCCAAGAGGTCTCTTGATTGTTATCCATCAGGTACAAGAAAATGACGATCTGGAAGAAGATATTAACAAAAAGGGTGCGGACGGAGACGCCCGTCATGTCTTGTTTCTTGTTCCAGAACGTGATGTCTAGGATGATGCAAGCGTTAGTCTAGTAGGTAATAGTTCATCTACAGGTACTGCGAATAAGGACCTGAGAGAAAGCATATGCGCATACCGTTCTTGAATGCCAAAAACTCGAATAGTGAATGGAAGAGTGAAACAACTATTGTCGTTCCGAGAAGGATCGGGTTGGTTTCGAGCAACATTCTCTGTATCAAGTGCATCGCATGATGAATGATAAGATATTTGCGAAAATTGAGGGGCAAGTAACGAAAAGTTGATGCAACGATAATCCTTGTTCCCAATCAATGCGCATGTAGTGATTGTTGTTATTGCCATCATTATTGAAACACCCACGCAAGCTACATTGATATCTCACATTTTGTCAATGGAATACCCACCTTGACCTCATCCATCTCTCCTGCGGTTGCGCCACCCATAGCACTGGCCTGTTGCTGCTCTATACTCTGAGCGAAACCAGCGTAAATCTGAAACTTAAAGTAAGAGAGAGGACTGATGACAATAGTCAAAGGGAGCGTGCTGACGTGTGATGGAAGAAGAGGTTTAATAACTGACGTGTTAGCGAAGATGCCGATCCGATATCACGAATGAATAAGATCATCGCGATCGGGATTGATATGCAAGGGTAACAACGACCCGGACATGATATCGAGAGTTGAATTTTATTTACTCGATGGTCTCGTTGATGGCGAATGCGTGACCCTTGAGGTTCCAAAAATCGTTCGGGTAAATGATAGGCAAGTAGAATCCTAACTTGCCAGATTTGTCGGAAGCCCCGCTCTTCTCGAGGTGCAGATCTTTCAAGAAGGTAAGTTACGGTACAGGTGGGTCAAAGGAAGGCATAATGTAACCATCAGGAAAGATACCGAATAGGATTAGCCCGATCAAAGTCGATTGCATTTTAAAAATACTTACACCTCTGCACGATCGGCGGAACCGAGTAGATAGGGATGACCTGATTCGTATCGGAGATGATGTTCAATGTCAAGTTGCGATGCCAGTAGGAGGCGAGGGGAGCTCTGCGCGTCCAGTTACCAAGCTGTAGGATTGAGCCGCCTACGGAGGCCTGCCGATAATTATATGACGAAGTATACCAGTGTGTGAGCACATTCATGAGCAATGGGCTGGAGAACTATGGAAACTAAGCAGCATATTACAGTGGGCGAAAACATGGCTCTCCATTAACCATTGAAAGTTCAACCTGTTTCCAGCGTATTTTATATATACCTGTTCCTCATTTTCGGTTTGATCGTCATCCTCAATATGTTCTTCATCAGCCTTATTCAATGAATCGAGAAGCTTCTTTTGTTTGACAACGCGTCTCTTGGGATAGTACTTGTTTAGCACTGATGCCAAATATCCAAAATACCGATGAGGGGGGGACTTTTAAAACACACGTTTGGGAAACTGAGAAGCATTTCATTCCCTTAGGCGGGTGTTTAACTCACGGTGTCTGAAATAGACGACTTGATTGACCACAAACTTGGGGTCCTCTGGGTCCAGGGGAGCATTGTGTTTGCGGAGGAAAATGTGGGCATAGATTGTGCCATTATTTTGGATTGTCTGAATGCATTGATGACGTATTCGAATAAGAAGGATGATAGTGCCTGACGCATAAAGGCGTACTCGTGAAGGCATTAACCAAAAGTAATAAGTGATAGCTTGCAGTACCGGTGTTGCAGGAATGTCGAACGACACGATACGCTCGTCGTTCCAATCGCCCCACTTGATGTTTTCGGACTGCAATGCCGGAATTGAGGAATAATCGGTGAAATACTCGGTTTCAGAGATGTACAAAAGAAGATCCTGTTAGATATGGCAGACAAATTAGGAAGAGAAAAGGATAAGAACGAGAATGTTACTAGGCGGATGTCGATCGGGCCCACATGGATTCAAACGCACCATCTTCACGCCTCCTTGCCACAAAGGGATCATGTTGGTGGGTATGCCCTCAGTCTTGGGAGGAATGACGTTGAAGGGGGAGTAATATACGCCGGAGGGAAGAACGGGGAAAACTTGATGAGCAGCGTGGGCGTTGTCGCCTGACGTTGATGAAATACCGTCGCCAGGGTTCGCGGCGGGTGGAGCGGGCTTTTGGGCTATATGGATGTGGATAATGTGTGAGGTTGGGCGGCAAACAGGGGTGAGGAGGTAGAAGTGCAGGTGGCAGAGGTGGTGGGTTACCGCCAGAGAACATCCTCATCAAGGCCCAGATAAAGATGAAGCGGAATATAGTTCCGCTCCATTTCTCCCAGAATGTCTGGTTCTCTGCAGGCCGGTCGCCGTTGTCTTGGGGGGGGGGCATTTGGGCGGGTGGATGTAAGGGATGGGGGATATGTATGGAATCCAATTGTCAACAAAACAAACACCACGACTAGTAGTCACAGTCACGAGCTTTGATGTGGCGAATTCTGCCCCTTTCTCTATGATGCACTTCTCACCTACAGGGCCTTTTGCGGAGCGTGGCGTATGCCTGAGGAAAAACGACATCATCGCAGTGCGAGAGTCCGAGGTGAGATAGTCGTGTCTATTCTTGGTACCGATCTTGCAAAGGACTTTGCACTTGTATTCTGACGTCCCGATGCATCCACCACCTAGGAAATGGCTAATCCGACACACACACTATGGCTTCGTCTTGAAGAGGACCCATCCCCATTCCGGTTCAAATTCAGAAATTCAGACGTGGACTCTGAAGATCCGAACTTGGCCGATCTCGCGGAAGTGCTCTGTAAAAATAATAACGGCCTCAAAACTCTCAAAGTTAAACCAACCGCCCTTCAATTTTTCGGTGATTACGACGACGAGGGGAGTGATGATGACGAACCCCTTCGCGTCAAAGATTTGAAGACATCCGCCATATCTCCTCTGGTCGTGAGACATCCGTTGTCTAGCGATTCGAGTAAGTCAATTTGTTTGTTTTCCCCGTGTTGTCGTGTTGCTTTGCATTCCTCTCCTGTAGTTATTGTGTTTGCGTAATTTATGTCCTAATTTTTCATTCCTCTCTGTCCTTCGTCTTGTAGTTGTGGTTAATCTCAAACTTGTCAATTCTCAACGCGAGATTACTATTACTCTGCCCCATTCTACTGGTACCTGGCACATGCTCCTAAACGAGGCTAAGCATATCTACCCCAAATTGCTGGAGGACAGGTCGAATATCTTCTTCGTGGATCAGGCGACAAAGAAGAGGATCATCGAAAACCAATTTACTTTCGACAAATTGCTGGAGAAAACCGCACCAAATGACGAAGGCGAACGCGTTATCAACCTTATTGTCCGAATCAAAGGTCTGTTGATTTTGAATTTTGCAGCGTTGTCATGAAGCTCACACATTCTGTCATACATGTTCCTTTGCAGGCAAGAAAGCATTTGGTGATTGGAGCCTCAAAGAAGTTGGCAACAAATTCTTTCAAAAGGATTTTGGATCCATTGCTGATATACCTTTGTTCGACATGGGTAAGCGTCCTCGCGACCTTCCTGTGCTGGTATTGGTTCGTGCTAAGTACGATTTATAACCTGATATGAACGCTACTCTGCAGGATCTCTGGAGGAGCTGCCCGAATCCAAGCTTAGTGAGGCAGATCTAGAGCTTTTCACCAAGATGCTCTCTTTTATGAAGGCGGCGTTTATCACTATTACCAACGTAGCGTCGGCGCGTTGTTTTATCAATTGCTTCTTGGTATATGCTGTCTATCATGTGCAAAAAAAACATAGCTCAATGCAACTTCTTGTGGAAGAGCTTCTCGATGGGAGCTGTTGCTATGGCTTTTTAGACTATTTAGTCAAATGCTATGAATTTGGAATTCTTATTACCGAAGCAAAAGCCGAGGAAATTCAAAAGGGTGTCGCTCAGAACATTGCCCAGCTGTATACCGCAGTGGAGGTACGCAAGATAATCATTATTAACACTGCATTTCTATTGTTTGCCGTGACTAATTTCGTAACTTGGTTCTATTGATTCTCAGACACTTCTTGGCAAACGCAAACGAGGAGAATCCAATACCAGTAACGTTGCCGCCTCCCCTATTATGTACGGGATCGTGACAACTGCAGGAAGTTGGCGTTTCACCCGTTGGACAGGTACACTGGATAAGCCGAAGATCGAGATCTCGGATCCTTATGTTTGCGCATTCCGCGATTTTCAACAGGAAAAACTTGTGCTTAAGCTTATCACTCGTGTTCTGGCCCATCAAGCCGGATTTTTGGAACTTCAAATCGTCGACAAGGGAAAGGGAAAAGGCACTGAGGAAAAAGGCGCTGAGGAAAACGATTATGAGGGAGAAGACGCTTATGGGAGAAAGAGTCAGCGCCGGCGCCTTGAGAAAGAAAGCAATGATGATGAAGGAGAGAGTCAGTTGGGAATTGGGCTCCCTACATATGAGTAGTTTGCGCTTTCAATATTGCTGTAAATTGCTTCGTCTGAAATACTGAAATACTAGTTTCTTGCAATACGAGCATTGTTTGAAAGATTCGCCATCGTGGATGACGATATATTGATTACCATTCGTAAGGTGTTTCTCAGGTCATGAGTCTCTAGAAAGCATAGCAAGAGCAAGAATACAGTGAATACAGGTATAACATTGGAATGATCAGTTTACGGAGACATGAAACTGTCGAACGAGCATCGTCAATAACCGAAAAATAAAGTTGCACAGGGTAAATATACTATATACGTTGTGACGGCGGATTCCGTTTCTTTCAACTAGCGTAGAGCGGTTGTACTTTGTGCGGTTGTCTGTTTAGCTTGTGATGACTAAAATCGGTCAACGATCTTAATAACTCAAAACGTGCGTGAAATGAAAATTGTTCGTGTGATTGTAAAATAGAGTGTATCGAATAGTTCCAGCCAAAATAAAACGACTTTCTTCAAGGATTTCCCAGTGAATGTCCTCGATTCCCAACGTTGCTTCCGGTTTACCTATCTTGCTTTACCGTTAGATCGTGTCGGCAACCTCCCAGGTTACTCAATCTTTATAGGCTTAAAGCTCACGGATTTACGGGCGGACAAAGTGAATCTTTACAAAGAAAACTTCGAAGGAAGTAATTAGGATAAGGGGTTACACGAATTGGTGTATTGATGAGTTTCTTGTGAACCGAGAGGGAAAAGAAAACTGAGAGATCGAATACAACGATATTTATACTAAAAACCAACTATACTATGCTATATAAAATACATCCAATACAATATATTGCTATACTAAAATTGTTCAAACATAGTCTTCTACTAAAATTATGCGGTTCCCTCTTTGGGGTGCCCTCCTTGAGATGCCCCTCCCTGGGTGCCCTCCTTGCCTATTCCATACATGTGATCCTAAGGTGAATGATTGAGTGGCTCCGGGACTATGGGCCACTGTGGCGCCTTATATCGATCATGGGCCTTCTTTAGGTACTTTTCGTTGAGATTCCAAGGCTTCGAATGGTCGGTCCTTTTATACTTGAAATCCATTGGAATTAATGAATGTGAGAAAGTACTCCAATTTTTAGAAGTGAGATGCAATTGCAGTTGCTCCACCGAGTTGTCTAAAGAAGAGTTTGCAGAACTGTGGAAAGCTTTTCAAGCTCTAACTAGGACTGAACAAGACATCTTTTTGATAGTGCTAGATGGTGGATCCATAAGTACTAGTTGCTATCTTAAGAAAGTCTATGTTAATAAATGAACTCTATACTGCTGAAATTGCAATACATCTCTTTGTCAGAAAACTGATTTGAATATATTAGAAATTGGTTGAGCTCATTTTGAAAATGTCAGAAATTATTTACTAAATAATAGTCCATTATTATGGCTCCATGGCAATATCATAAGGATGTCCAAGTGAAAAACCAAGATAATCATTAATAAAGACATTATTATAACTATCAAAACCTTTCTTCCAAATTATGTCAAAGTCTATGGCTTATTTAGCCCAATGAGAAATATTAATCAAGTCATCTAATTAATTATCTTTTTACTAATAGAAATAAGTTATAAGTTTATTCACCATGATTTTTTAGTTAGTCTAGAAGAAGATTGTACTCTGTATATATTAAAATATAATATATTCCATAAATTATGACATCAGCTAACTCTGTACATTCAAATTATGAGCCCCTGAACTAATTTATATA